>JBBKCR010000027.1:5842315-5867068 GCA_037577295.1 Ladigesia roloffi | reverse complement strand
TTTGAGCCTCTGGACAAGTTCGCTGACCACAATTTGCAATCCGCCTTTGTTTTGTCATCTTCATTCACTTTGAAATAACTCCACACGGCTGACATTTCTCCCCTCTCCCTCTCGTGCTGTGAGAGCCTGGGGGCGGGCACTCGGCGCCTGTGATTAACCCCTTACACGTCGCTCAAACACAGACATTTCTGAGACCGTGGTATTGGTCCCCGGTATCAGGGGACTTTTAACGAGTACGAGTACTTTAGAAAATGCGGTATTGGGGCCGATATCAGATACCGGTATAGGTATCGGTGCATCCCTAGTTTAGACAGGCATTTATAGGCATCCCAAATTTGCTCCAGGGGTCGAATGTATATCATTTGTTGTAATTTGCTTATAGGAGTTGAGACCACACCTCAATAGTCAGTCACCATAGCTTCTCTGTTTATTTTTATGATGTGATTTGTTTGATACATCTCTTATGCAGGCCACATTCGAGAAACTGGAGAATGAGCTGAAAGAGATCAACACTAATCAGGAAGCCTTGAAGAAGAACTTTCTGGAACTGACTGAGCTCAAGCACATCCTCAGACGCACACAGCAGTTCTTTGATGAGGTTGTGAATTATTTAAGCTCTATTCCACATAATGGAGCTTTATCTGTACCTTTTAGTTTTTATCCAGCTCCAAAAATTGTCTTCCACCAAATGACTCACAGTACATGGTTTATGGTGTATAGAATGTGTTGGTGCTGTTACAGAACCATTGTCATATCCATATTGTTTAAAAAGTCTTAATGTGTTGTAATGTTTTCACACTAATTCCACAACTATTAAATAAAATAGGATGTGTAGATGCACCAAAAGACAAAGCCAGTCGGTTCGCCCACTCACTCCTTTAGAGCTTTTTTGAAGTATAACTTAAAACGAATCATTTATTTACCTAAGCATGCTTGTTCTGTGATCTTTGACCAGAAATAACCCCTTTTATGATGTTATTGCCTTTTTATAAGTTAATATGAGCTAAGTGTAAATCAGTTAACTGGATGCCAGTAATCATTGACGTCGTCTGAGAAAAAGTTCTGCTCAAACAAATAATTGTACATAGAATTAATAAAACATGGACTGAGTGGTTGTGCAATAGACTGGGAATATAACTGCCACAATAATGGAAGACCCTTAATAATTGAGAGTTACATTGCACATGAAAACATGAGCTTCAAAGCTGTATTTAATTATTATTCAGCTTAAATTATAAACTCTGAACAACACACACTTTCCCCCTTATCTCCCATCTTAATTGATAACGATGTATTTTAATTGTTTATATTAAACTGCGGTCAAGTGATGTTACCTGTATTGTTTTTAATGTACCTATACACTTCCCCTGCAGCTTGGTCAATTCAAAGTAGCATTGTGATATTTTCAGTTCCTCTGTTCCAAGTAATCCATCAGATGGTCTTGTTTGCTTTTTTTTTTTTTTTACCCTTTGCTTGTAATGGTTTCTGCTCTCTGCTAATGTAACTATCCATGTGTGTCTCTGTTTACAGATGGAAGACCCTTCTCTGATGGAGGAGTCGTCCAATCTGCTGGACCCAAATGAGGTTGGACGTGCGGCTCCTCTCAGGCTGGGGTGAGCTGCTCATGTTTGTGTAGCCTTCTGCTGAAATGGATCAGCTTCTTCTGAAGAGCATTGATAACTGTTCCTACATATTTTACCTTATTTTACCTTTTATTAGTTCACCTCTGGATCTAAAGCTAGCGCATTGACTTCCTCTTATTGTGTCACAGCTTACTATGGTGAATTATGGGTGCCATATTGCAGTACATAGACACAAAAACACCCTACTGTATGCCCAAGGGTTATCACGGCCAAGAGGCATGACGTGAGTTATTGAAAATGCATTTATTGCAATTAGTGAGAAATTCCACGACCTCAAAACAATCCGATTTGATCAGGATTCTCTGGGGACATTGCTTAATGGATTAGGAAAACTAATTTTACAATCTGATGTACTCGTGTTGTTATTGTACTATATTATTACTGTATTAATGATTCGCTGTACGATAAATTGTTTCGTGAAGATTAGTTACAAAGCTGTAATTATGGTTTAGAGATTTTTAAGAAGTGATGGACTCTCGTAGGTTATTGGATGTGATGCTAATTGTGCTAGTGATGCTTTACTAGGATGTGATTTTGCACTCTGATATAACTCAGTAAACAAATAATGCTCGGGGGAATTGTGATTGATCTGGGTGTTGTACTCAGCTGACACTCATTAAGCACAGTAGATCAAACATATTGTGCGCCGGCTGTTTGTTTACACCCATAGCATTATGGGAAAAGGTACTTTTTGCTGATTTAGAGTAAAGCCTTACTCTTCTCCTCTACCAACTTTTAAATATCTGCATTTAATATTCTTTTATTGATCATCTGTGTTCTTTTAAATAATTATTACTTTCTATTTTTGTGCTTAATATTTTTATACCATTTCTGTAAAACACATTGAGCAACGTTTTTGAATGATAATGTGCTATATAAATACATTTGACAGAATTCTGCATTCTTCTCAGTGTACATTTTATATGATATTTTTATCTAATGTACTTTTTGCTTGCTTTCAGATTTGTGGCGGGTGTGATTGGCAGAGAGAGGATTCCCACCTTTGAGAGGATGTTGTGGAGAGTCTGTCGCGGCAATGTGTTCCTGCGGCAAACAAACATCGAGGAACCGCTGGAGGACCCCACAACTGTGCGTGCCTGATCAGAAATGGACACAAACCTGAATGTTGCCTAATTAGCTGATTCCAGTGAGCTATTACTAAAATCAGTCTCTCTTATGTGACTTGTTGGGTTTTCTAGGGTGACCAGGTGCACAAGTCGGTGTTCATCATCTTCTTTCAGGGAGACCAGCTGAAGAACCGGGTGAAGAAGATCTGTGAAGGGTAAGGTGACTCATTTGTTACACAGATTCACCTTTTGCTAAATAACATAACGTTGTAAGTTGAACTTATGGATAATTGTATAATGAGAGTGTCTGTCTGTATTCTGTCTCCAGGTTTCGGGCTTCTCTGTACCCCTGCCCTGAAACCCCCCAGGAAAGGAAGGAGATGGCAGCAGGGGTGAATACTCGCATTGATGATCTGCAGATGGTAAGAAAGACATGCATATCTGTGTGTGGAAATACATGTACAACCAAATATTGTATCAAGAAAATTATTTAATGTATCATATTATCACCCATCGTATTTAAAATTTACCTAAATTAACATAGGGAGGGATATTTTTTTTAAGAGGTTATCAGGTAAAGAATCCCTGAACTTGGTTACTGTAGCAACTAAAGTCAACACTGACACTCCAGACAGAGCAGCACATTGCTGTTTGATGATAGCAGATAAGAATATATATTTAAATATATTCTAAAAACATAGGTTTCCTGCTATGGGATATAAGGGCCAGTAAAGTCTGGTCTTATTCGGGTGCGTGTTTCAGTTTCTAACACATCAACTCCAAGAACTGAATGTTAACTTGCGTCCTTGTGCCTTGTGCCCATTGACGGGTGTTATTGTAATCAATGTTATACACACCTGTTATACACACCTCTAAGTGATTTTAATGATGTGGCTGATGGGTAAGCTTTGGATGCAGCTAGCATAAACATATATAAAGACCTATATTGCTAATTTCAGCAAACACTTGCATCAAAAGCAGTTATAACAGCAGATACTTAAAAACAATTGGGTTTATCCTATTTTTAAATCAAATACTATAACCGTCATATCCCATCCTATAATATTGTGTATTAGCCATTGACTATCTCTCTTTATTTGTTGTTTGTCTGCATGTATACTCAATTGTCTTTGTGTGTAAGAGAGAGGCTCTGTGATCTGTTTACATAAGCTTTCCTCAAATGCCTTACATGGCCTCCTCTTGCACAGCTGCTGCCACACAGTGGGCTTGATCCAGAGTGTTTCTGGACCAAATAGGCCAGGCAAAAAAATGTACCATAAACAGTCTCTTGTTCAAAAATGTTTGCATGCTGGACTGTTTACAGAGGAAAAACTATGGAAATAAATCAATACGGCTAAAACAGGAAACAATCGATTACTGGTTCATCTGACTGTAGAACTGATGTCAGTAGATAGGATGAATCTGCCACTGTGTCTATGTGGCTTAATCAGCATGGATTAAGTGGGTATATGTTCGTGATCAGGGACCCAGTTCTGAAATAAGACCTAATTAGATTTGACACACACATTCACCATGTGACAGCTGAATCAATCCCTTTGCCAGACACTCCTTCCTTTATCTGTTTCTGTCTTTTCTCTCACTTGCCATTGTGTCAGCCAGGCTGGGATTCCATCATACCTCATCAGTGAGTCAGAGATGGTCCAAGCTGAGGCTGTTTGTAAATGGGGTAATGGTGTTTGTGATAATAGTCCATCTAAGTCAGATCCTTATTAGGAAGGGGAAAGGCTTAATGATCCTGGGCGTGGGCCGTCTGCTGCAGCCCACACACATAGTGACCATACCTGCAGAGCCTCACCCGCTCTTCCACATACACACACGCACATGGTGTCTGCCTCACACCTGCTCGAATTCATATACACCCACACAGCAAAACTGCCCACACAGTCTCGAATGCTGGTTAAAAGCCAGCACACAGACATTTTATGTCACCTTGCCAACTTCACATGAGGTGTCATCTAACCACTTAGCGCTTTATACTCCCCATCCTGCTCCCACGCCTATTCTCAAGGCTGTTGCAATGCAGAGATATTATCAAGTCAAATGCATTTTATGTCAGACATTTGTTTCCGATTTTCTACCGTATCTATCTTTACTTCAACACTAATAATGAACAATATGGACAAAAGTATTGGGACACCTGACCATTACACCAACAGGGACTTCAGTGACATTGCTTTCAAATATATAGACTTAAATAGGGAGTTGGTCCGCTGAGAACGGCAGTCAGTATGGACCAGTGTACCATGGGAGTTTTCTAACATCCCCATGATATGCCATTTAAAAATGCTGCATAACTCCTATTAGAATCTAGAACATACAAGCAAGCATTTCTTTGCTCAGAAATATAAGAAAAAGCATATAGAATTTATATAATGCTGAGGATTTTTGCATTTAAATCATTTATTCTGTTATTTAAGTATGAAATACATTGATTACCCACCTGTTACTTTTAATAAAGGCAATTTTTTTAAAGATCTTTGGAAGCTAACTTTTAGCTACCCAACATTGATCGTTTTTTTCCTCATTTCACACCCATCAGAGAGAAAAAATAAACAGAACATATAAAATTTAACAGAGAAATAATAGAGCTTATTTTAATTATACACATGATAAAATGCATTTTGGGTGTTGTATTTCCTCTTATTATATTTCCTTTTAGCATAGCTAATGTTAAAGTCATAGTGAGAGCTACAGTATTCGAGAAAATGCTAATGGTATGAGCTGTTGTGTCCGTTGTGTTAGACTGAAGAAAACACCATCAGGCAGGACCAAGGGGTACTCCAGGACCATGGTTGGGAAAGACTTTTCTATGATTAGTTGTGAGTGACTCAGTCCAGGTTTTCACAGTCATGTTCCTGAGGTGGAGCACAATGTGAAGCATGACTTAGAAACGACAGAGACAGATGGAGTGACAGATGAAGATGCTATTGCTCTGGCAGTTGTAGGGAGTGCGAGTAAAGCTGTGTAAATCTTCCTGCCGCACCCGCTGCCATCTCTGAGGGGGCTGAAACAGCAGGAGTCCGCTATGTGTGGGTGGCAGGCCAGGCAGCTCTAAGTGTAGGTGTCATGAGCGAGTGGGCAGTTCTGGGCATTAGAGCTGGCCCCTAAACTGCCTGGTATGTGCTGATCTCCTGGCATAGTGCCTGTATGTGCACACTCTCTCTTCTCTCTTACTCTGTTTCTCCTTCTCACGAACATATTGACTCTCTTTGCCACTTGCGTTCTGATTTATTCCCTTTCTCTCTCTCTCTCTTTAGTTCTGTGTCCCACTCATTTACTCACAAATGCACTTATTCACTCACATATATTCTTGCTCGCACTTATGCTCTCTCATCTCCCTCTTTCCCTTTCAATGCCCTGACAGGTCAGGGCCTACAGGGAGATTGTTTACTTTCCTTAAAATAGATTCAATGCACTGTGCTGTTTTTAATGACACAACTTCATATTCTAAAAGTACTCTCAGATGAGCAAACCAGGGAGTCTCATTGAGCCATACATGGATCTAGAAAAGCCTGTCTTGTTATACAGGATCAAGGGAAGCATGAGAAACATGCCTTGTTAATGAGGGCATGTCTTCAGCTGTCTAGATGCTGCTCAAATTAGAAATGGGCTCTTTTTGTCATATTAGTGCTGACAATTGAACTCATGTTCTCATGTGAGTGAATGAAACTTCCTGTAACTGGGAGTGGCAACTCGCATCAGATAAAATCATAATCAGAAACCTTTTTTGACCCTGAAATAAAACTACTTATGTGGTGACTGCCAAAACACACAAAGGCACAGAGAGTCACCAGGCACAGAGACGCATGAAAAATATAAAATACAACATGCTAATTCCGCATTAAATATAACCCTTTAAATTGTATCATGCATATTAATTGATATTTACATGTGGAGCCTTTGCTTTAACTTTGATTTCTTTTTATTAAAATCTGTGCCCAGAGTTGGTTGTAGTAAAATATATCAGCTGTGAAATTATTGATGGTAATCTGGAATTTTGAATCCTGCTTCTCCATCCTATCATATGGTGCCATGATAAATTCTGGACTGTTGCCTCAAATATTCAATTCCTCATTTCCACCTTCTCGTGGTGGGCCCTTTTCTAACTGTGTGTCATATATCTGCAGGTGCTGAATCAGACCGAGGATCACAGACAGCGTGTGCTGCAGGCTGCAGCGAAGACCTTGCGTGTGTGGTTCATCAAAGTGAGGAAGATGAAGGCTATATACCACACGCTGAATCTCTGCAACATTGATGTCACACAAAAGTGTCTGATTGCTGAGATCTGGTGCCCCGTGTCTGATCTGGACTCCATACAGTTTGCTCTGCGCAGGGGCACGGTAAGGGGATGACCATACACAAACATGCATTACAATTAAAAGACATTTTTAAGCACTAGAAGCAAAAACTGAATTTATAGTTAATGACAATAAACATATTAATGTTTTATAAATAATATTACACCAGTGTTCATGTTCAGTGGATAAAATTATTTATTTCATTACTACAGAGTTCAGCTAATCTGGCAGGTTAGTATTGGGTAAAATATTGCATAAAAGAATGTTATCTTTGGAAAGGGGGCTGCACAAAGTATTAAATGAATCAACAATTGTGGCATACATACAGATAATTGGCAATAGGCAGTAAAGACCTATAGACTAGTATTTGTGGAGATAAATACAGGGACATTTTGCCGATATATATTAGGGGTATTCGGATTGGCACAAATAACGTGTTTACGAGTACCGTATTCGGACAAATACTTTAAAAATCGTATTCGGGACACACGCTCAAGTTTAGGACTAGAGTATGACGTTGTTTGCGCACTGCATTATTCATTTTACTCAGATACAAATACAAATACTAATACGAATAATTTTCCCTTTGAACAAATACAAATACAGATACGAATAGCGGCCGCTCTGCACACCCCTAATATGTGTATATATATAAAACTCAGTAGTCAATGTAAATTACAGCTTCCAACACAGTTGTAAGATGCTGTTAAAACCCTGCTAAGCCTTCTTAAGCAAATTATAAGGGAAGACTGTGTACCTTTAAAGAGTTTATTTTTGTACTTGCATATTCATGGATTCATCAAAATGTATCCTACACCTCATGTAAATAAAACGTAGTTCTATTGAAGCTAAACTAATAATAATAATAATTCAACTAATAAAGTTGGACATATTTTAGTTACTCACATTGAATTATAAGAGATGTACATAGATGCCAGTATTGTAAACAGAAAGTGTTAATAGATTTTGTTGTGTTCAGGTGACTGATGAAGGTTAGGATTTCAGTCAAGATCAGGTTTGAGGTGGGATTAGAAACACTAAGAATATTCGAAGCCACACAAGTATAGTGCTATAAGCATGTATATACTTGCGTGACTGTGTGAGTGTGTGTGTGTACCCAGACAGTGCTTATAACTTCACACTTTACTTTTAGCACAACAGAAACAGCAGTATGTTGGTTGGCCACATTGACATAGTCATAGCACAAGGATCAGAGTTCACTTGAATATTCAGCGTACAGTTAGCAGTGCTTAAGAGGATTATATGGTCACACTCTCAGGCTGCTCGTCCTAATCTGTCTCTCTGGTTTTCTAATGCAGGTGCACTTTGGTTGGCAGTAATTCTGCTGGAATCAGTAAATGTATCTAAGGTTCTACATAATAACTAGCAGTGCACTTACATATTAATTCAGTAGTACAGATAGTTGTATTTCTTAAAAAGCCAATAAAATGGAAAATCTTCCTCACTTTATTGTACATAAGAACTTAAAGTGAGTCCAAAGCAAATACCGTTGTCTTCCCTGTAGACCCACCCACAGAAATAGACATTTGTCTTCTTGCACTTACATCTCAGTTCACTGTTCTTTTGTTCTGTGTTCTGTAAGTGTTATAGACTCTTGTCTGAAGTCATGGGTTTTAATACCTAAAATTAAGAGTATGGTAGGAGGTAAAGCTGATGACTTTATCTGACAAAAATTATGTAATAATATCTATGTTGCTGTCCTAGAATTGTCCTCTAAAGATACCTGAATTTTAAATGAAGATGTCTTGTAATTTAGTTAATTTATCACTCATGGCCTGTTATAACTGTGTGGTTTAAAATTTTTAAGTCAAAACCACATTAATGTCTTAAATATAAATATCTTAAAATAATGTCTTAAATATAATTAGGTCAGAAGTTAGCAAACTGTACTTTCTTGTTTTATTAACTGAAACAATATTTACATTTTTGGTACTGATGTACCAAATTTGATGTAATTCAATTGCAACTGAAACTAATCATGTAATTGTATAATTACATTTATTATAGCAAAAGGCAATTATTAGTGGGTGGCACAGAGGTGTCCTGGCAGGGGTCTTTGCTTTGTGTAGATTGTGTGTTTGCCATATCTTCCTGGGTTTATGCCGGCAAATCTGGTTTCCTCGTTTAAGCTGGAGATGCTGAACTGCCCCTGGGTGTGACCATGTGTCTGCCCTGTGCTGGACTGCTGACCTGTCAAAGGTGTTATTCCACCTTTAGCCCTGTGACTGGGATAGGCTCCTGCACCCTCTGCAACCCTGGTTAAGGATAAACGACTTAGATAATGGATAAACGGGTGGACATTACTAGCTCTGTTTCTCAGGGTTAACAACTGGACTTTCCTGTTGAATGCTTTGGTTCTAATACCGTCTATTTCTAATCGTTGTAAAGCCTCTCATGTCTTTGATTCTAGCAGATCTTTTAAAAATTATTATACATTTTTTGCTCTTCAGGAGAAAAGTGGCTCGACTGTTCCCTCCATCCTGAACAGGATGCAGACCAAACAGACCCCACCCACCTACAACAAGACCAACAAGTTCACCTCTGGCTTCCAGAACATTGTGGATGCATATGGCATCGGCAACTATCGGGAAATCAACCCAGGTAATCTTTAAATACACGCAAGTAAGTACATACTATAAAAAGTTTCTGATGACTGATTCATACAGGGATAAAATCACATTCCACAACTTTTCATGCAAAACAAACCCTGTTCAGTGTGATGATCTCATGTTTAAATGTTCTGCAAGCCTTATCATGACTCACTGTGTTGGTCCATGTTCAGCTCCCTACACCATCATCACATTCCCCTTCCTGTTTGCTGTCATGTTTGGGGATCTGGGTCACGGCATTCTCATGACCTGTGCCGCCCTTTACCTCGTGCTGCGAGAGAGTCGCCTTATCGCCCAGAAAAATGAAAATGAGGTATCCCCCAGCCCTCCACCCATCCTTCCATCACCCAATTATCCATCCACCCATAAACATCCACATGTACATTCATAAATCTCTCCATATTCTTGCATTTGCTTCACACTTTCCCTCAGCTTAAGATAGGCCAAAGGTCAATATTCTAGGATCCCATGTAGACTGAGAATAATCTTCCACTTTGATCTAGTTAATAACAAAATAGAAAACTATGAATTGCAATGATAAATATGACCATACAAAAGGCCTGGGATTTTAATGAAATCTCTCTCTTTCTCTTTCTCTTTCTCTTTCTCTTTTTTCCCTCTTTCTCTCCCTCTCTGGCTCTCTTGCTCTTTTGCTCTTTTAGATGTTTAGCATGGTGTTTGCAGGCCGTTATATTATCCTGCTGATGGGAATCTTTTCCATCTACACTGGGATTATCTATAACGACTGCTTCTCCAAGTCCCTGAATGTCTTTGGCTCTGGGTGGAGTGTTCGACCAATGTTTTCTGAGCGAAATGGCAATTGGACGTGAGTACCTATCCATGTCTTTGATATAATATTTGACTTAATATTTGATGCAAATTTAGTCTTGCAGTCTCGCTGCTTAAATGCTTTTCAGATAAAATGATAATAAAGGGACCCTAAAAAAATCAAGAAAGTGCAACAAGTAGCATATTCTACTCAGTATGTCTGAATTCATTCTGAATTCATAAAATGTTTTTGCAGAGATACTTAGATGACATAGTTTGATAATAGGTCTGTCAATTTTTTGTCAAATTACACATATTTTTCATTAGAGGTTTAAAAATATGATTGTTTGCATAGAAAATTAGTAGACATTCTGAGATTCCAATGAAAGGTTAAACAGGAAATCAATTTAAACAAGTTATTATGTAGTTAAAATATATTATAAATACCGTATGCTAAAAAATGCAAATAAAAGGATCAGTTAATCGGACTCTGTTTCTAATTGTAAGCCACTAAGAAAAAAAAAATTTCTTTTCATTCTTTTTATTGGTATTGCTTTGTCAGCTTTAGTTTAATCTTCTCAGTTTGTATCACTGTGTAAATCTGAGGACTGACTGATTATGTCTTTTACAAGTAAAGAGATGGTTATTCTCTCGCTATAGGTTTGAGACTCTTGAAGGGAACAAGGTGTTGCAGCTGGACCCTGCTGTCCCGGGGGTTTTTAATGGACCATATCCCATTGGCATTGATCCAGTAAGAGCTAACTCTTTCTATTCTCTGTATTGGAGTTTAATTTTCAGTTCCATACACCTGTTCTGTTTTGTTCCTTTAAAAAAAAATCTTAATCCTTTTACAGGTCTGGAACTTGGCAACAAACAAGCTGAGCTTTTTGAATTCCTTTAAGATGAAGATGTCTGTAATCTTGGGAGTCACACACATGCTGTTTGGAGTTACTCTAAGTCTGTTCAACCACCTGTAAGTTAATGTTCCTTCTTCTCCACCTTGGTCAAATGTCTGCTTAAACTAAAACTGAAAACAAATACTGCCATCACACAAGTTACTGTGTTTGAAAGTCGTTGTGAAAGAAATAGGACCAATTAACGCTGTCACTTTGCTTGAATTTTGCTCTAAATTTTGCTCTAAATCCTATGCACATGTGCAGCTACTTTGGGAAGACTCTGAACATCTGGCTGGGTTTCATACCTGAGATCATCTTCATGAGCAGCCTGTTTGGTTACCTGGTGATACTTATCTTCTACAAATGGACTACATATACTGCTAGGATTTCCAGAGATGCTCCTAGCCTTCTCATCGCTTTTATTAACATGTTCCTCTTCAACTACAGTGATCCAACAAATAAACCACTATACAGAGGACAGGTGTGTCTAATGTTTAATAATGTACTACCACATGTATCACATATTACACCAATCAGCCGTCACATTAAACGACCTATCTAATGTTGTGTAGGTCCCCCTCATGCCTCCAAAACAAGTCTGAAGTCATAGTGTGGGATCTGGCACCAAGATATTTGAGGTCTTGAGACCTTTGAGGTCCTATAAGTTGCAAGGAGGGGCCTCCGTGGATCAGTCCAGCTTATCTTTTAAATGCTCGATTGGATTGAGAACTGAGGAATTTGCTGGACAAGTTAAATTCTTGATCTTGGCCGTGTTCCTCAAACCATTCCTGAACAACCCTTGCCGTGTAGGAATAAACAGTAGGAGAGCACTGAATGAGGCCACTGCCATTAGGAAAGGCCTTGTCAGGAAGGTGTTTACATGGTCTGCAAATATATTTAGGTAGAGGCTACATGTCAGAGTAAAATCCACATGAATGCCCGAATCCAGGGTTTTTCAGCAGAATGTTGACTAGCACAACATGCTCGCTTGCAGATGAGCAGTGTGCGTGCACCCAGCTTTCCTTGTGATGTAAAAGGAAATGTGATAAATCAGACAATGACTCCATGGCCCGGATCAGATGCTTACGCACCATTATAGCCACTTACAATGATGGAAAGTGGTTAGCATGGGCACTCCGAACGCTCTGTGGCTACACAGCCATATTCCCAGCACTGTGTGTTCTGTCACCTTTCTGTCACAGTCGGCATGAAGGTTTCAGCAATTTGTGCTAAAGCCCTTCCTTGGATTATATTTGATGGGCACTAATCACTGCGTAACCAGGATCACCCCACAAAACCTGCTGTTTGAGAGATGCTTTGACACAGTCATCTTACCATCACACTTGTAAAAGTCGCTCAGATTCTTTCACTTGCTTTTTTTCCTGTTTCCTGAACATCTACGTCAAAAACAGACTATTCATTGCTATCTAATATATCCTTCCCCCTGACTGGTGCTATTGAAATAAAATAATGCAATTATATTCAACTGATGGGGGTTTTGATGTTGTGGTTGATTGGTTTATGTAACTGTTTATATGTGCCAGTGTGATGCCTGAATCTGATCCCCTTTGTAATAGCTGTGGAACAAAATAGATAATTCTGCTTTTTAACTAAAACAAGGAAATAATTTGTGCTTATTTCTAATGTTTTCTCTCTTTTTCTACAGATGGTTATTCAGTCCCTGCTGGTGGTCATTGCTCTTGCATGTGTGCCTTGCATGCTTGTAGTAAAGACAATGGTTCTGCGTAGACAGTACCTGTGGAAGAAGCACCTTGTAAGGGCTTGTTCACAATTGAATATCTGCATCACTCACTCATTTAGTAAATAATATAAATGTGTTTGAGCTTTTTCAACCAGGGAAGAAATGTCTCTTTCTGCTGTCTTCTCTCTTTACAGGGCACACAGAACTTTGGGGGGATTCGAGTGGGGAATGGTCCAACAGAGGACGAAGCTGAGATCATTCAGCATGACCAGCTTTCACAGCAGACAGAAGATGAGCCAGAGGTGAGAACAACACTTGCTGGGTGTTGCTGTCTTTTATATTTCAGTTGGACTAATTTAGAATGATGTATACCCTTTTTTTCCAGTCAAGCTATGCTGCCCATCCTCTGACCAAGAAAATGTCTATGTTGCCATTTAATATTTAGAACCTATTTAGGGCCAATATTTATAGAAATGTTCTACTTATTCGTGCAGTGTTTTACAAGTGCAAATCTGTCTCTGAATATGAAAACTTTTATCTTGACTACACAAATATAATTTATTTTAATGCTAATATTTTACATTCTAGTACTGCAGGAGTTGTAAACTGTACAGTACAGATATGGGTTTACCTTTGCCTTTTCTTTCAGGGTAATGTATTAAGCTGGATTTTAAATAAAAGTAAAGTGAAATTTGGGGTTTACACTATAAAAATAGCCATTATTAGTATTTTTGTTTTTACCACATCACACGTTTTTTACCGAATGCAGGTACTCTTGAGACGTAACCCCTGCGATGAACGGGATTACTCTAAATATAATTTTACCTTTATAGAATATGAATCATACATTATTGTTCATTTAAGTCCATTTTAATTGTTTGCTTCATGAACTGCTGTCAAAATAAAAAATATTCACTAGTCCAATGGTAATTGAGAGACTTGCAGTAGTTGAGAATAAGCAAACTGAAATGATAAAAGTTGATTTCCAGTAATATTAGACCTCTAACGTAATGAGTTTACCAAAGGAATAAGCGTATTTGGTGATGTCCCTGTAGTCAGCAGTGGGGTAGGTGGTGGACATTCCTGTCAGTGAGTCACTAAGAGTGTGTCCTGCATACCAGCACTGCTCTAAAATGGGTCAGCCCCTTTTTAACCACCCACCACCACCCTGCCACTCCTGGATCCCTTGGCAACCAGCTGTACAAACAAAACAACACATCTTTAAGCTTACAATAGTCATGGATATTGATTTTGAATATTCTGAATCAGAATAGCAGGTTTTAAAAATATTTGATGTTGTTGCCAACATGCTTTGAGTCCTTGCTGTTACTTTCCTTTTTGTTAATCTCTTCATGTTTGTTTACTTTCTATGAAAGTATGACTATCATTTTCTCATCTTTCTCCCCTTAAGCTCTGTTACTAACCCTACTTTGACATTTTGTGTGTGTGTGTATGTGTCCACTTACTTTTCAAGCAGTCCGAAGAAGAAGTGGTAAGAAAGCCTTTTCTCTGCGTGTGTGAGATTTGAATTGTGTGTGAGGGCGAGCATCTCCTCTGTCCCATACTCCTTTCTCTTTGTGTGGGTGTGGGTGTGTGTTTTGGCTGTTGCTTCTCTAGCAGGCATTTAAAACTGATATTGCTGCTAAATCTTTCTAGGTGCATCTGTTTCATTTGGGTTAAAGGGAGACCGTTCGAGTGACCCAATTGCCATATCATGTGCCAAATTATAACAATCAATACTACTTCCTGGCCCCTGGTGTAGAATCCATACCTGAATGTGATATAAGGTGTTGGTCTAATCATCTGTGAGCCATAAGGGGTTGCATAGGCCAGTTGAATAAATCCTCCACTTTGCACTCTGGGCAAAAGCCAGTTATTCGAGGGCAGTGCCTGAAGTATAGCTGTGGAAAAGCCATATTGAACAAGCAGGAGGAGAGTCTAGAAATCAACCCAAGTACAGTTTGTATAGAATAAATACAATATAAAATGGAAACAAGTGAACTTGTGAGCCAGATCTGGTAGCTTCAAACACCTCCATCTCTGATAGGACAGGGCCATTTAACAGGCATGCAAAATGACCAATCACACAGAATACCGTGTCTTCAAGAAAGAAAAATAAACTGAGCATGGATAACTACCTATATCTTTGGTGTTTAGCTATTATTCGACTTACCACAGGTTAGCGTGAATAGCCTAGTCTGAATAACAAGGCATTTGTCTAAACTCTGAGCAGAGAAGACAACTGCTTGCTTCTAGCATTTAGCTTTATACACAATCATTTATCAGCCAGATAATTAGACGAAGTTTACATTTTTCCTGAGTGGTAATATTCTGAGAACTGTGCTGATTTATGATGCGGCTTTCATCAGACAGTCTGTATTACTGTGGACAGGCTGAAGTACAACAAAAACCTGAGTTTTTTTTCTAAAACACATCTGCTGCAGCCAGTCACCAGCATGCTACTAACAAAATACTACTTTGCTTTGACAACCAGATTTTTCTTTAGCTCATGTATTTTGTTTTTCATTTTTTGACTAGTACATATTCAGTCATGCAACCCCTACTTGGCCGTGGGCTTCAGTACGATTAAGAGCATTAGGGAAAATGCAGAAAGAAAAAACTGCTTTATAAACTAATGTCTGTCTATATTTTTCTTTCCCTTTTTATTTCTCTGTATTTTATTTCTTCCCTTCTGTTTCTTTTGTTCATTTGTCTTTTTTCTTTTTTACATATTGTTTTTTGCTCTGTTTATTTCGTTTTCTTATTCTTTCAATTTTTTCTTCATTTTTTCCTCTTGATATTCTACTATTTCTTTCTTTTCTAAATTTTTTTGTTTCTATTTTTATTTATTTATGTTTCTTATTTATTCATTTTTCATTTTTCCTATGATCTTTTTCTACTGTTTCTTTCACTTTCTATTTGCTGCATTTTTCTTTCCTTTTATTGCTGTTTTGTTCTGTACAATTCTCGTTTTTCCTCTGTCTGTCCTTTTTCTGTCTCTCTCCAGTTTAATTTTGCAGATGTAGCTGTCCATCAGGCCATCCACACAATAGAATACTGCTTAGGCTGCATTTCAAACACTGCCTCCTACCTACGGCTTTGGGCACTGAGCTTAGCTCATGCACGTGAGTAATGCACAAATGGTCTTTTTATGTGTTTTATATATATCCCATTGTCTGATTAAAAATATGAGAATGAAACATAAGTTGTTCAAAACATCTCACTGTACACCTCCTTGTGTTCCTTTTTGCCCACAGAGCTATCAGAGGTCTTATGGTCAATGGTCATGAAATTTGGTTTTTCAGCTAACATTGGATTCTCCTTCATTTTGTTTATGTTTTTTGCCGCCTTTGCCACACTGACAGTCTGTATCCTCCTTATAATGGAGGGCCTGTCCGCCTTTCTGCATGCGCTTAGACTGCACTGGTAAATCTTCACCCATATCTACAAACACTCTACATTATACTTTCTGTGAAAAATACACTAAACATTATTTATATGCTGTATATCTTTAAACTGTTGAACCTTAATCTAAATTACGAATGTACTGTGTCTCTCTCTAGGGTTGAATTTCAGAACAAGTTCTACACTGGTCAAGGCTTCAAGTTTATGCCATTTACCTTCAACGGCATCCTTGAGGGAAAGTTTGAAGACTAAATTACTGTCACTTAAGGCCTCCCACCAGTGTGCTTCAAACCGACTAAGAACCTGTAAGATTAGGATTATCAAAAAAATTATTGCTTTCTATTTTCAGTGACCTCTGCAACAGGGACATTGAACTTTATACAGTGCAACCATATTTATTCTTCCTTTTCCATGATTTTCAGTACAAAAATGCTTAAAAATTTAAAGAGTACACATGTGAAGGTCTTTCCTCAAAGCAGGAACAAAAATATCCAGTTTCGTTCTGTTTTATGATCTGTAAATCATTCTCCATCGCTCGCCTGGTGTTGTCATGATTAGAAAGTATAAGTTATATAAACACATGTTGGTATGAAGTGTCACTTCCCTGTACTATGTCATAAATAAGCTACTTCACTTGTCCTAACAAGAATTATTTAAACATTGGGCCTGAAGGGGTTTGTTAAGACATTCTAAACTCCTTTTGGTCTTTTCTTCCCCACTGGAATGTTTCTCTTTACAGTTTTCTCTCCTTGCCTGATATCTCATTTATGAGTATATGTTTTTCATTCCCTCTTTGTTGAGCATTTTGGTCAGTTGTGTTTGGCCCGTTTTATTCTCTGCATTCAAAGCGACTGCATTCACAATTCCTTGAAGGGAAATTTAAAAATTCCCATTTTATCCAAAATGAATGCAGTTTTGGACATACACTTCCGTTCATTAAAATCACTTTATAATAAGCATTGTAGTATGCACTTCTCTGCTACATATCCTAGCAAGTAATATATCACAATCCTATATCTGTGGGCTGCTGATAAATATGATTAGTTGAGCTGATTAGAAGTAAGGTGACTTCATCTTAACCTAATTGCAAATCAACATTAGTTTACCGGTTCTTGGATTCATATTGCAATGCCCTTGATCATTATTTAGACTGCTGTTTTCTGTTTGATCCTTGTTGTAGTGTTGTGATTGTGTAGTTGTTTTGGGGGCTGATGCCGTAAGCACTGAAAATGACCTTTGATCTCACATCAAACTGAAGTGTAAATCCACAGTTAAATGGAAGCATTCATTTTCTGTTTATTTTTGTTATCCCTCTTGTATGTGTGTTTTTCTTTGTGTGACTATTGATCTGAGGAGCTGTGAGCACTTTGCAGTGTCTAGGTTTACCCAGTAACATGCAGTAAGTAAAGGGATTATAACTGGATGTTGTCTACATGTTTGTCAATAAAGAGCTGGGAAATAAGCTCATAGATTTTTCTGTCATTTTTGAAGCGTGTCTGTGTTTCTGAGGCACGCATTTTTATAAAGGCAGCATGGAGGGCTTGAAGTGAAACAGCATTTTGATTACATAGTTGCATTGAAAGTAAAAATCTTGAATCTTGACACAGTGAGGTTGAGCAAAGTTAAAAATATGTAGGTCTACATTTAGGATAACATTCAATGTATAGTCCCAGTTATATTTGGAACTTGGTTAAATACATTTGGAACTTGTGTGTGTGTTGAGTTAAAGTGTATTGGTGTGTATGAGTATGAAGTGTGATGAACATGCCTGTTGATGTAAACATGATTCCTTTGATTATCTTTGCCAGGCTACGGAGGGAGGAGCCTAGCCCCTGATGGTCAGTGTGGGAATGGCTTTACAGTAAATGACTGTTAGGAGGAGAGGCAGGCGAGGGAAGGGGGCTGTTTGAAAGGACGACTCCTCACACACTGCTTCAGGCACACACTCATGCACACGCCTTTGGGCTGAGAGGGACTGCCTCCGTCCTGGGACAGGTTTGCCTGGAGAGGGGATCTAGGACTTGGGACCGAGAGAGAAGGTTAGGAAAGGAGTGAAGAACTGTAACATTGTGTAGATTTAGAGAACAGAAAAGTAGGGTAAAGTGAAGTAGGCAAAAGACAGGCAGTAAAAGGAGAGAAAAGTGCAAGCTGGATTCACTCTCTTTGCTCTTTGGTGTCTGCTGTCATTCAGGTCTTTTTTTAGAGCTTTATTTTTACTCCAGGACTGCCTCTCCACACACCGGCTAGTGTGTGCGCGGGTGTGTGTGTGTGTGCGCTTTAGGCCTCAATCTGCAAGCCCACTGGAGAGAGAGAGTGTGTATGTGTGTGTGTGTAAGTTTGTCTGCGTGGACACCTTACACTTGAACCCCAGCCATGGCTGACACGAAGCTCAAGCTGGATCGCATAGCCTTCACTGAAAGCTCGGACGATGACGAAGAGTTGGCCCTGGTGACGGCCGCCACCAAAACCTCAGTGACCACACCGGCCTCCAACCGCAAAAAGACAGCCGATGATGAGGACCACGATGGCTCTTCTAAAGAGGGGAATCTGGTGCTTGGACCAGGTCTGGACAGCAGAGGTGGCGAGGCAAAGAAGTCTGAAGCTCAGGCCAATGGTGTAATGGTCCTGGCCCTTCTGGACAAAATCATTGGTGTGGTGGACCAGATTCAGGTGACCCAGAACAACCTGGAGACCCGGCAGGAGAACATGGAAAAGAGTGTAACGGTTATCCAGAGTGAGCTGAACAAGCTGGTCAAGAGCCATGTTGGTACAGCCGGCACGGTCACCAAGCTCCTGAACAAGGTGCGCAAGGTAAACACCAATGTGAAGAGCGTCTGCACTGACCTGGAGAGGCAGGTGGGTCAGATCAAGAAGCTGGAGAGCAATGAGCATGAGCTGCTCAAGAGGAAAAACATGAAAGTGCTCATTTACCAGGTAAGCTGGGGACTGACATTGGAAGCACACATTGCGTTCAGTGTTTAAGTGTCTTGTGCCTGTTTAACCAGATTAAGCCTTTTCTCTTAAATTGCGGTGGAAATTATCTTTGGATTTAAACATTTTAGATTTGATCAATGCCTGAAAAGCTTTTATTTAATTGTCTTAATACAAATGAGAAAAAAAACTGCACAGTGACCAGCACATCAGACTTCAAATTCAAATTAACATTAACTTGACATGTTAAAAAGTAAAATGCTATCAGCCACGGAACTGTGCTTGGATTTTGTCTAGTCTAGTAGGATGATTGTGGTGATTCACAATTGAAAACCCTTTTAGTCAAAACTTAGTATGAGTCTTGTGTTTGCTTTCCCGTGTAACAAAACCAAAGTTCAAGCTTTAATCCCCCTTTTAAAGAGTAGCATATAGAGTGTATATGTAATAGAGACAGGTGTTAATGCGTTCGCACTTAACATGACCGACAGGTTGTGGATTGTATAGGCAGTATTTCAGTCTCCCAGACAGAGCCCTGTTCTGTGTGTAAAGTCAGAAGTTCAGTAATGTGGTTATTAGTGTGTGACTTAATATATGTGAGTGGGTTGTGTGTGTGAGATTTCCATGTGCCTTTTAAAGTGCACAGGGATTCCTGTGAGGGGCTTGGCCTTACATTCCACATTCAGCATCAGAAAGTCTCAGCACTCTGCAAAATGAGACATTCAAAGGTTTCCACTGGGCCATGCCTCAGCCTTTGAACATTACTGACTCTGGATTTTCATATAAGTATAGTAAATACGGCCAATACTATGTACATGTTGAATGTGTTTAGTACCATTGATATGTTAAGCTGCAATAAGACATGCAGCCCTTGAATAAAGATTTTTTGTTAGAGTATTTAGTATTTTTTTAACCCTTTTTTTTAACGAAAAGAGTTCTTTGCGGACCAGTATAGCAACAGCAGCGCAAAAGTGCAGGCGCCAAGCTCACATCCACTACACAGACCATTTTTCTACTCCTTTTATTTTTACAAATACTACTGATGACAAAAAAATGACAAAACATCAAATGTGGCCTGGGCAAAAGTTATATTTGATATTTTATAGGAAGGCTGTTTTATAGGAAAATCAATTGCTGAGATGGGCTCTTTTTAGTGCTTACAGAAAATTACTTAATGAATTAATAGAAGTGTATACTCTGTATTAATACACACACAATTTTTTTAATTAAAAAATGTCATTTGACTAGGAGTGTTTAAAGTTTTGTGTGTGTCTGTGTAGGATAATCCTATATGGATATAATATTTATGTAATTACATCTATAATGTTCTTGTTCAGCCAGCAAAAAGCATATAAGTTCCCCTTGCCCCTTGAAGACACCACGTTAAAAGTGCTCATAAACATTAGAAATCAATAGACACACACTTCAAAAATATTTCAGCCCACTTCCAGCTCTTATTAGGGAGGTGTGTGTTTGTCAGTATGACTTAGGACACAGTAAAACTTACTATGAGCTGTAAAAATGAACAAAACCTTAATATCCAAATATTCTGGACATTCATTCATTTGAGACAGGGCTGAAGAGGATCAGTCTTCCATATGGTAGATATAACACATTCTAGATCATCTCTCACACACACACACCTAAACCAGTGTACACACTTGTGCTAAAGTTGGAGTGCGCATGATTGCTGTGGCAGATAGTTGGCTCCTGTTAGATGGTGTAGGATGAAGACATTTCTATTTTATATCCTTCCATGGTTTACTGCATAGTATCTACCATGTGTCTGTTTGGAAAGTCATAATCCTACAGTTGCATGGATT
The DNA here is from genome assembly GCA_037577295.1 of Ladigesia roloffi. Classification (NCBI taxonomy): domain Eukaryota; kingdom Metazoa; phylum Chordata; class Actinopteri; order Characiformes; family Alestidae; genus Ladigesia; species Ladigesia roloffi. The sequence goes on along the minus strand of JBBKCR010000027.1, from coordinate 5,845,887 downwards.
TAGACTGCTGAATATAGCGCATTAGTGTTCCCGTAAACACTGTGCATAAGATGTGCATGCATGTCAATGTACTATGTTCTTGGTACTCTTCACTGCATTCACATTGACCTGTACACAGATTAGCCATAATTTTTAAACCACCTGTAAGTCTCCTTTGTGCCACCATGATCCATCGAGGCACAGATTGTTCTGTCCCGCTCCCACCTGCAAAAATGTGTAATGTTTCCACCCGCACCCCCACATCTGTTATGGTCTGTCCTACACCGCCCGCTGAATCCCGCAACCAAGGCTGGTGGAGCAAAGGTTGGGCCAAAAATCCCGGACACATTTGAAATGCTATATCTTGGCTTGTAAATATTAAATATGTATGAAACATTGGCTATATTATGTGGGCACGACTCCAGCAACTAGGCTACAGACCTGAATTAAAAAACATCTAAGCAGGCTCAATAGAAATACTTCACAGTCAAAATGAGAGAAATAAAAGGAAACACAAATTTGTGGCGCGGTTCTGTGTTATTCAGTCAGTGCTCATGGCGCTCATTGCATTTCTATTCTACTGCCTGGCGTCCCAGAGATTCCTGCGCAACGCAAACATCCATACGTTCGGTCGCCTACTACATATGTTGTTCCCCACATACAAACCAACGGTAAGACGTATTCAAGGAAAATGTAAACTTCGTGGGAGTCCAGAGAACAATGCCTTTTTCCCGCTCCCCGAACACATCGCTCTACTCTCGCCTGCTCCCGCATGAAACTCTCATATGTAGACCCTGTAGGTCCCGCGGGATCACGGCCTGTTGCAGACCTCTAGCACAGACTCCACAAGAACTCTGAAGGCGTTATCAGCAGATCATACAAGACCTGCTAGGTTGGGCCTCCACTGATCAGAAAACTAATGCTTGGACTGAGATCTGGGCATCAGAGCATCACACTGCCTTGGTCTGATATGCCTAAGACAGGTGGTTCATTCTTTCATTTCATAATGTTCCAGTTTTCATGCCGATTGTAAGTGGATTTGGCTTTGAACAGGAGCTAGCATGGGCGCTCTGACTGATCTGCAGCTACACAGTGTTGTGTGTTATGTGTGTTATGACACTTTTCATAGCCACCATGGTGTTTTTCAGCAGCTTGTACTACAGTAGCTCTTCTCTGGGGATCAGATCAGATGAGCAAGTCTTCTAACCCTCTATGTGCAGCAGTTAGCCTTGCACGCACCTGCTTTATTGAGGATTGATTTAGTCAGCTAGCCATCGCAATGTGTCCCTTGTCAAAGTCACGAAGATCCTTACGTTTGGCAATTTTCCTGCTTCCAAAACATCGTCTTCAAGAACCGACTGTTCATTTGCAGCCTATTAGATAACTTCCCTTGACAGGGACCACTGTAATGAGAAAATCAATGTTATTCACTTCATCTGTGTGAAGTGAAGATTTGTCGAGTATGAACACATCACTGTGGGAAATTCTTTCTCTGCATTTAACCCGTTAACCAAGCGAAGCAGTGGGCAGCTAGGAACACAGCGCCCGGAGGTCAGTGTGTGGGGACAGTACCTTCCTCCAGGGTACCTCAGAGGAGCCACTAGCAGTCCTGTGGTTTAAACCCACAAACCTCTGAACTTTCTAACCACTAGGCCACCAGACATTGATTTTAGTGTTATGACTGATTGGTGTAACTTAAAATAAAGATATTTTCAGATCAGGGCAGCTGTTTATTATTGTTAACTATTCAAATGAACCCAACATGGGTTTATTTTAAAACATAAGAAATAAGAAACTTTTTTTAAAACATAAAAAAAATTGTTGATTAATAATTAGACTTGTTGTGTATATGTGTATATGCCCTGAATATGCATTTATTATGCAGTTTTGCATGATGTTGTATAATGATTAGCCTTGTTAGATTTTTTTGTTTTTACATGTAATTGCTCTCTTTGGACATGTTTTTCTGTAATATATAACTTTTTTGTTTATTTAAGTTTTTCTTTGTTGAGGTTTGCTTTAAGAAAACCAACATGTTGGTTCAAAAAACCTGTAGTAAATGCCCCTTGGCTCCTACCGGGAGAGTGTTTAGAGTGACTGGGTATTTTTTCCCAACTCCACTGTGCAGAAAAGTTCTTCATCTGTGGTAGAGTAGACCAGAGTTAGACTGCTGTCCTGTTGTATTAGTATAGTGTTTTGAGAGCATGTTGCATGGCTATGGCATAAGCAAAATATTGGCTTGAATTTGAGGTGTACAAAGAGGTTTCAGGGGTATAGGATAGTCACCCATAGACATCCCTTCCTATTCTCCATTCATGGACAGTCTAATTATAGTTCTGTTCGGTAATGTCTGCAATGCACTTCTACAGAGAGAGAGAGAGAGCGAGAGAGAGAACGAAATAAGTCCGTGAAATATTATTGAACCATTATTGAATCGTTTAAAGTTAAACAGGCCATTTTCATTGCTGCACCTTTAAGATTGGAGTATTAAAATATCCTCTGTTCTGATCAGCTGCCTCGCATTTGCTATTATGTACTGATGTTCACTGAAATGTGGAGTATAAAATATTTTAATTCATGTTAATGAGACATTATGCATGTTAAAAATATTTTAAGATGAATTCTACATCCTAACATATTTTATACATTGTCCGATATACGATTTTATGAGGTAAATAATTGTAAACACAATAGCAACAACATTAAGAACTACAGTGTGCTTTATGAAGATTTAGTTTCTGTACGGCTCTGTGTTGGGGAGCCAGCGTGAGGCTCCTGTGTGCAGTGTACCCAAGGCTGCTCAGCTTAGTAGTTGTTTACTCAGGACTTGCATGGCTCTATTTAGCTCCGTAACGAGGCTCTTCCTATGAACGCCCTCAGAGGCAGCCTCAGGAAGAATGACGTAATTCTTTACTAATTGCACATACTGCTGAATGATATGCTGGTGCGCCCGTTATTTACCTCTCTGTAGGAACCATGAACTCTTTGTCTAGTCCCCATTATGGAAAATATACTATAATTGCTTAAAATATTGTGTTTATTTTATTTTGTATTTCCTGAGGATAAGATAAGATTTGGGTTGGCACAGGAATTAATACTTCCATCCATAACTGCTTATCTCTAACCAGCCTTGTCAGGGGTGCTGAAGCCCAGCAGTTATTGGGTGAAAGGTGGAGAAACACCGTGGGAACATACTGGTTCACATTTCCCTCCATTACCGGAATGGCACACACAAAAACATCTAATGCATCTTCTTGCTAGAGGTTGATAACTACAGAGTGGGCTGGTCTACTCTGCTGTAAATAAGTATTCTGAGGCTTTGTTTGTAGTTTTACTTTATTTTCAGTGGTAGGTGAAGAAAACACATTCTTACAAACTATGCCGGAATCAGCAGAAATATTCTGATGTAAAACAAACCCGTTAGATAAAAGTACTTAAATTGTTTTCTTCACTGCATCCTAGGCAAAGTTCTGTGGACATAAATTGCACGTCCATATTTTGTTTAAAAAAAAAGGGACATCGTGTGTGTGTGTGTGTGTGTGTGTGTGTGTGTGTGTGTGTGTGTGTGTGTGTGTGTGTGTGTGTGTGTGTGT
>JBBKCR010000027.1:5817648-5828328 GCA_037577295.1 Ladigesia roloffi | reverse complement strand
TGTGTGTGTGTGTGTGTGTATATATATGTGTGTGTGTATATATATGTGTGTGTGTGTGTATGTGTGTGTGTGTGTATGTATATGTGTGTGTGTGTGTGTGTGTGTGTGTGTGTAGAAGGGATGCTGGGTGTTTTGCTTTTGTTTTTTGCTCAGGACAGGGTATATGTCCCATGACATAAAATGTAGATGAAATTAATGTTGTTAATAATCCCTGTAATCACACTGGCAGATGTGCTCAAACTGTGTATTATGAAATTATTTATGGAATTGTTGGCCGCAGCCAGGATTTGTGAAAGTCATAGACTTATTTTTGGATGACCCTCCGTTGAACTGGGCAGTTCCACTGACGGAATGCTTTCGGTAGAAATGTGTGTGGTTTAGCAAGTCCACCTTTATTTATTTACTGTTTTTAAGTTATAATTTTAATCATGTCATTAGTTTCATAGCTGTAGCTGTCTCGGCGGAGAGATGCGAACTGTTTTCACAGGGCTTTCTCACTCCTCCCTTTTCACCACTCATTGCTCTCTATCAGCTCAACACACACACACACACACACACACACACACACACACACACACACACACACACACTCACACACACACACACTGCCAGCAGAGTCCTAGTTTATCTGATAACAGTGGTGACCAAAATGTTGTGTTATTTCACAATATCATAGACATTCTACTGACAGAAAGGCCACTATGGGTCTACAGAAAGAGTCCATGACAGTAGATCATATCAGGAATAGGACTTTTAAAGGAGTAAGGCTATGACACCTTAATGCATTTGTACATAGGTTGGATTTGTACATACAATAAGTGTTCTTGCATAATTAATAACAAGTTAAAGCAAGAAAAGTGTTCCAGAGCTTAGTGCTCAGGCTGATCTACACACCACCATTGTAGTATAAAAACAGAGAAAAACTTGAATTGCAAATTACAGGAACAATTCAAAATATATATGAATCCTATTTTGTCAGAAAAAAATGCAAGAGATATAGGAACTAAGGTAAAGGGTGGCTCTCAAACCGGTCCTCATTGTCCCCCAGATGGTCCGGTTGTGTGTTGGGTTGAAGTCTATTGGGGGAGCCCCTGATATTTACTGCATGAACGGGTTAAGTTGTGTGCCTGTGCTGAATTGTGTGTGTATTTGTACATATGTGCGTGTGTATGTGTGTTCTCAGGGCTTGGCAGAGAAGCATCAAAAGACTCTGGCCTTGTTGCGGAAACAGCAGACTGTTATATTGGATGATGAGCTGATTCAGTGGAAGAGGCGTCAACAATTGGCCGGCAACGGAGGACCACCAGAGGGAGGCCTGGACATTCTGCAGTCATGGTACACACACAAACACCTTAAAGGCTTCCCCTCTCTTTCTTTTTCTCTGTTTCACTCTCTCACTCATGCTCTCTGATGTGTGTGTGTGTGTGTTTGTGTGTGTGTTATCTATATAAAAAAGACACCCACAAAATCGAATATGTTCTGCCTTGAAAAATAGTTTATAAATTGTACAACAGGGGGAAATTAAAAAGAAGTTTGTTCATAAGGCTACACAACATCTACATAAACATTTCATGGCATAAAGCTGAAACCTATAGAAACATAATATTATGATTAAACACCATTCACGACAATGTATACATGTTGAAATGAGCCTTCATAACACATAAAATAAGTTGTATTATAAGAAGAAATGAAGAACGTATGCAGACATGAAGAGATGATGCACATTTCCAGCATTGGAGGGAGCTTCACCTTCTGAATGATGCTTTTAGGTGTGAGAAGCTTGCAGAGACAATTTGGCAGAACCGGCAGCAGATAAGAAGGGCAGAGCATTTAAGACAGCAGCTGCCCATCCCTGGCCCCATAGAGGAACTGCTCAATGATCTCAACTCCACCATCACCGACATCATCTCAGCCCTCGTCACCAGGTCTGTATATGTGTGTGTGTTTCACGTTTTTTTTTTTGTTTTTGGACTGCAAGAGCAAACCAATTGTGCTTTTGATTGCTAAGCCCTTTACTTGGCAAGAAATCGCCGGCAGCTCCAGACTCCTGTTACACACTTGACTACCCTTTGAGTAACTCATCCAGTTTGCATTATTTATATACACCAAACAGCCACAACACTGAAACCACTGATAGGTAAAATAAATAACAATAATCTGTGCAGCCACAGACAGTTCACTGTGCTCATGTTGAACTAGACCATTGTGCAGTGAAAGAAGGGGATCTGGTCTGTTGGACAGCTGTGTGCATATGTGAGTGTGTGTGCGAGCCATGTGCACATGTGTGGGTGTGTGTGTGTGTAAGAGCGTTTGAGTGTGTGGGTGTGCATGCGTGTGTGTGCGTGCATGAGTGTGTGTGAGAGATGACACAGGGATGTAAAAGAAAAGGGACAGGCCAGAAGAGGCAGTGAGCTGCTCTGCACTGGGTTCTTCCAGATTTGGGTCTGGGCCTTGTGGAAGTCACGGATGTTACATTGACATGGACCACCCACCTATATACATAAATATATGTTTATATAGACACTAGGGGTGTGCAGAACGGCTGCTATTTGTATCTGTATTTGTATGTATTAAAAGGGACAATTATTCAAATTTGTATTTGTATTCGTATGTAAATAAAGTTCATAAATTCGTCGGGGGGGTGCGGAGGTTTAACTCCCGAACGCGAGGGTATACCGGGGGTGCGGAGGTTTAACTCCCGAACGCGAGGGTATACCGGGGGTGCGGAGGTTCACCTCCCGAATGCAAGGGTGTACCGGGGGGAGCGGAGGTTTAACTCCCGAACGCAAGGGTGTACTGGGGGGAGCGGAGGTTCACCTCCCGAACGCAAGGTTGTACCGGGGAGAGGAGGTTCACCTCCCAAAAGCCAGAGTGTACCGGGGGATCAGAGGTTCTACTCTCGAACGCGAGGGTATTCCGGGGGAGCGGAGGTTTAACTCCCGAACGGTATACCGGGGGAGCGGAGGTTCACCTCACGAGCGCGAGGGTATTCCGGGGAGGTGGAGTATCTTCTCTTAAAAGCGAGGCTGTTCCGGGGGAGGCAGAGTATGTGCCCTGGAACGTGAGCATGTGACCGGGCTGCGGCGTGGTTTCCCAAATACAACTATTTTTTAAGTATTTGTCTGAATACATTATTCGGAAAAAACACGTTATTTGTGCCTTTCCGAATACCGTATTTGTATTCGGCTCCACCCCTAATAGACACATACACTAGCATACACATACTAATGTCTGTTTATATTTTTTGTATTAGTTGGAAAGTGTAGTTTATTTAATCTTGTTGTGTTGTATAGCTTTTAATCTGTTGATTTGTTGCTCTTACCTTTGTACTGTCCACTTTCTGCTGTAACAATGCAAATTGGCCAAATGTGGGACTAATAAAGGTTTATCTTATCTTATCTTACCTTATCATATCTAAACACTGTTGCAAACTAGGTTTGCCTCTTTTTGATAACAGTATTCCGTAAGGGCAGTGGCCTCTTTTAGATATATAATGTGGCCTGGACACTGCAAGAATTAATCAAGAATGATTTGAAAGACTTCAGTGTGTTTACTTCAGGCTGATCTCATCCGTGGGATGTGTTGGACAAAGTTTACAACTTAATGGAGAGATGGGATCTGCTCTCCAGATATCACACAAACCTTCAGAGGTGTATGCCTCAACATGTCACAGCTGTGTTGGTGGCATGAGGAGACCTAGGTGTTTGTTAAAAAAATATATAGGGCATATTATCACGTACTGAAAGTTATGTAATGTGTGTTACCAATACACTCACTCAGCAATATGTGTGGACATATATGTGTGTATTTATATATATATGTTCCACTATATTTCTGTATCTACATTTATATAAATAATCTATATCTAAATGTTGTAGGGCTGGTCCGAATGCCATTTTTTGAGCTTCGAGTATTGGGTAGAGAAAACATTTTCGAAGCTTTGGTGGGAGGGGGCTAAATGAATTCTTACCTTGTATTCGCCATCTTGGATTCAGAAGACCATATTTACAAAGTACAATTATAAATAAACCACTAAACACAGCTTTTCTTCTTTAATTTGTCGTGAGAGTATTAGCCAGTGGAAAACGGCTAGCCAGATAGCCAGATAGCGTCTTCACAAAAAGCCACAAAACTCCACAAATCTGGCTCAAATTTTGCACAAACATCTCAAAACCAACTCAAATGCATTTTTCCACCACCAGCCAGCTGTAAACACTGGCGGTGAAGTGCAAAATTAACCCTTTTTCTTACTTTTTCACAGTTCACAGCTTGGTGAGGGTTAACGTGTAAGTTTCTCCGGTTCTGGGTGGAAGTGTGTATATTAGTATGCCTCCTATTAAAGCTGTTTTTTCCACGGCCAAGCTGCGGGGAGAAATGCACCATTAGACCCGGAGCGCATTGGAAAGTTTCTCCGGTTCTGGGTGGAGGAGAACTCCGTGCTCGTCGGAAATGTCATATTTCGTTTTTAGTGTGTGCCGACTAAATGAACAAAAATAAATAACAAAATATTATTCATTATTAACATTAAAAATGTGGTGTCAATATTATTTCCAATCGAAAAATGATTTTACGTATTTTTTTTCTCCTATTTATCCACTCGTTTTATAACTGACGTCATGGGTTATCAAGAGTGGAGATCACGTGTTTCCTGCAGAGCTCCACTCTCCAGGAGTCTGCAGCTATACTATCTATCTATCTATCTATCTATCTATCTATCTATCTATCCATCTATCCATCTATCCATCTATCCATCTATCCATCTATCCATCTATCCATCTATCCATCTATCCATCTATTCATCCATCCATCCATCCTTTACATGCAGAATTAGTGTATTCATTTGACTCATGAATGATATTCTTGTTGCTTAGAGAACAATAATAAAACCAGTGTGCCCTCTTTAGTCATGCTGGATCCACTCTTCCAAATGGGCCTGTCTTTTTATTCCCTTATTGCAAAAGCAACGGAGAAAAGAGCAGTGGGAGAGAACATTGTACCGTGTACTGTACCGAGTGTTGGACCCAAGCTGTGATGTTCTTTGGAATGAAAACATGTTCCATTACAGCCAAGGTTCAACCACAGTTGAGCAGTGGCAGTGTGTCTGAAAGCCCTAAATAACCTACTTTTAGTTTTAAAAAAATGCTCTTTGTGCATTCCAACAAAGAAGAACTTCAACATTTCAGTCAGTACATTGAAATTGCAGAAGGCGGAGTTTTAACTAAATTATTTTGCCATATTGAAGAAATTAATTTAAAGAGCCCATATCAAGGAAAACACGCTTGCATTCTGACAAGTGGTCGATGTAGGACATAAACAGACAATTTACTCCCAAGTTCATAATTGGTCCATATATACTAGGCACACTTATTGTCCATCCACTTATAGTATAGGTGCTCTTTATGGTTTGCAGTTACAGTCCATCTGTTACTCTGCATCATTTGTTAGCCTTGTTTTACACTGTTCATCGATAGTAAAAGAAGGGTGGACCCCAAAGTCCCATGTTTTATGGATTGTGGTTCATTGATGAAGGAATGATTCAGCCTTTTTGAATGTGGCCCAATACCGGCCTGTCAATTTAAGCAGAAAACCTTTATGTATATTTTAAAGGCTCAGCAACAGCCTGTTGCATTTTAATGGTTAGAAAACATTTGTGTAAAATAGAATCACACAAACTCATTAGTGGACCTCAAAGGAAAAAAGTAAGAGACATGAATAATGAAGGATATATGGCCCCTTAAAGGATGAGGCCCTTTTGAAGTGCTGAGAAAGATTAAAGGAGGCCAGTCAAGTCCGATAAAGAGCTACACTCGCTTTTCTATAGCCAATTAAATGACTAGCAGCGGAAAGCAAACACCAATATTTACACACTCATGCATGTGGATGCACACATTCAAACTAGACAGCATAGAGTGTGTGTCAGAATGATTAGTGTTGAGGTCAGATAAAACATTGTGAGGCTACTTCTGCTGTGTTATGCTACACTGTGGTGTGTTCACAAGCCCACAGCACACACACTCTGTGTGTCCCTCTCTGTCCCTAGAGCATTATCTCATGTGCTCTATATCCATACACAACTCAGGGGATGAATTTGTGTGTGTGTGTGTGTGTGTGTGTGTGTGTGTGTGTGTGTGTGTGTGTATTGTGCCTCAGGCCACTCAAGCTCTGTAGCATTGAGCTTAATGGGAGCCATGCTGCTTTTAAAAACCATCACTGTCTGAATAGATATCCATCATCTTCAGTGGGGCAACAGCGGTGTGTGTGTGTGTCTGTGTGTGTGTATGTGAATCATCCAGTAATAAAACCGGAAGCTGCTATGGATTAATCCACCTGTGCATTTAGTCAGAAGCTGCTATTGAATGATGCACAGGAAGAGCCATGCTTATGTCATGACTTGAGGTCGAGAGGTGCACGCTGTTATTGTAATTTACTCTTTTTTAGAAACACTGCTTATTTGTGAAATATCTTGAAGGGGAAACTGCACAGCCGAGGAGAGGCGGGTGCAGCGGGTGCAGTTGCTGTGGTTGTTTACCACACAGCCAGATGGAGAACATTAAACATGTACCAGTGTACATTATTAGCAGGATTTTACTTTGAGACTGTTGGGACCTACTCACGAAATCTGCATGTCCTTGCATATTTGAGTGTTCAAATCATCACACAGTATTATATATTGATGTATAATAATTTTGTAGGTCAGTCATTTGTCCATTAAACAATTCATTTCATCAAGTTTTCTGGGCATTTTGACCTTTATTCGTATTACCATAGTATTACCCATGGATTTGTTTCTTACTACGGATATTTTTGCTTTTTGTGCTTTTATACAAAATGACTATGAATTACAGCGCCAGTCAAATGTTTGGCCTTCTCATTCAACGATTTCCTTTGTGAATTCCCAGGCGAATATATCACCTATTGCTCTGATTATAGCTTTAGTGTCGTATCGACCAAAACCCAGGACCAGAAACAAATGAAATAACATTTATTATAACTATGCATTTATTGTTGGCATTTTTTCAATCAGATTCCTGAGGGATCGACCTAGAATGCTATTTAATTAACAGGTGTTCTTGGTCAAGAGCTCATTAGTGGAATTTCTTGCCTTAATGTGTTTGAGATCATGTGATTGTCGAGTTAGTACATCATTAGTGGATCTGGTTCCACTGCGGTTCTACTTACATTAATGCAAGAACCAATTAACTAAGTAAAAAAAACAAAACAATAGTCCATCATTACTGTGCACTAGTGCAGCAGGTTGTGTTCCACTTATAATAATTTCTAACCTGGTGAAAATTTTTTTAACACTATCGACTAATGGGGTCTACAACTGCCCAGTATGTTTAAATTCATACAGGGAATACAGTTCCTGCTTATTGAATAAACCACTGATTTGGCTGATTTAGTGTCATATCAGCCAAAACCCAGGACCAGAAACTGATTTCTAGAACAAATTAAATAACATTTACTATAACTATGCATTTATAGTCACAAGTTGCGTAGAGGCATTGTATACATTGTATTATATATTTTTTTTATTGTTATGAATATTAAAGCCTTAAGAACATTATAAATGTGCTACAGCTTTCTCAGAAATCTAATACATTTATCATCCATCACTTATCATGTCCTAATCTAATACATTTATCATCCATAACTTATCATGTCCTCTTGTGGACACATAATTCAAGTCACTTTTCACACAGTTCCCTACAATAAGTAGTAAAGCCATACATCATGTTACAATCATTGATGAATCTGTGAGCTCTTGACTTATTTGTTCTTTTTGTTCCTCAGCACCTTCATCATTGAGAAGCAGCCTCCTCAGGTGCTGAAGACACAGACGAAGTTTGCAGCTACGGTCCGGCTGCTGGTGGGGGGCAAACTCAACGTCCACATGAACCCTCCTCAGGTCAAAGCTACCATCATAAGCGAACAACAGGCCAAAGCCTTGCTTAAAAATGAAAACACCAGGAAGTACGTCCCTCTCTCTTACACACACACATACACACAGATGTTCAAGGCCTCAGTTCAGTGCTGTGTTGTTTTTGGTTCGTTATGGGGTGGTGGTGTGCTGGTAGGTATGATGCTGTACCAAGAGGTTATGGGTTCAAATCCTACCTTCAGTATAACACCACTGAGCAAGACCCTTAATGCCAAGTAGCTCTAGGGAGGCTGTGAAAAGTTTGGATAAAAGCATCTAATAAACTCCATAAATATATGTAAAAGATGCTAAAGCACCAGTCTTTTACTTTCACATGTAGGGCCTTACCTGCATATAATTGGCCATTAAATCTAATCATTATTATGGTTCCTGGAATATTCTGACATCGAAAGAAACACCTTCAATATAGCACTAATGATGATGAAGTACAATTTGGAATTCAATACCATTTGGAACATCAACAACACTGTGAGAACCATTCAAGATGCTTTACAGGGCAACAACCAAACAGTAGCAAGGAGAAATGCATAACGTTCTCAGATTGGCTACTTTCAAACACAAATGCAGTACAGTGGCGTTTCACCATCCCAAAACATGCTTTCTTTGTGTTTACTGGACAATACTGAAACAGTTATAGTTATATGTAAATGTAGATTGATGTCAATATTTGTTACAAATTCAGCATTAAATTCAGCATGAAAATGCCTGAAAAATGTTATATTAGCATGAAAAAATCACCCTCATGCTGGCTCATTCCGCTAACTGCCTCACCCAAACATAAACAACCAGCATGAGGTCGAGTGGTTGTGGCAGAAGAGGTCCGGACATCACAAAAAATGTAATTTGCCTTGATTGATTATTTAATGATTTTACAGGCCTCTACAGAATATCACGTAACATCATTTTCTTCAAGAAAGTGAATAAACTGTGATGAAAAAATGAATCTAACATTGGCCTGTGTGTATCAGTTCACCCGAATACAACGTAAAGCATAAAGAATAAAAACATTCTGAGCACATGGATTAATGAACTGAATAAAATTTTATAATTATTGATAATTGAGTGAATAACTGAACAAAACCCATGTCATTTGTCATGATTAATTTTTGAATGATCTAACAGGCCTATAGTTATTGAAGCCAAAAGCCTGGGTTGGGGAACAGAATTTTGATCAATTCTATGATTGTCATCCTGTGTACCAATGGGATTAAGTCCATCTTAGATTCATGTCTCCCCACAGTGGTTGTCTGTAAAGATGGAAATGCCAAACACAAAGCCTTTTCTGCCAAATGCTGGCTGTGGTTTTGCCCACAAAATGAGATTTGCTGGTTTGGATGGTTAAAGTGCCATGGATTCAAATTCAGTTCAGGGGAGGGCTTATATCACTTTATATCATAACAATTGTATAATGTGGTGGATGAGAAAGTCTTTATGCCACCACCTTGCAGATAAGAAATTTGTGTACTGAATAGTCTTTAAACTAGTACACCCGCCCACCCCCCTACCACCCCCACCCCCGTATATGCCAGCAGCTGATTTGTACAGTGAGTGCATTGTAGTGTAGTTTTATTTCAGGACATGTACTGCTAGATGACCTAAGTTTCCATGTTGCACCTTGTTTTCCGGATTAGCGTCCCGCTCCAGTGAGTAGCGGTACAGTAAGGTCAGTAGAGTTTGACACCCTGGTGAGCAGGATAGAGTCTAAGGGTGGGGCCACAACTGCAAAAAAAACAGTTGGGGGAAGAGGGCCATGCTCCCTGTGGTTAAATGTTGTGCTCGGTCAGCTTTGAATACCTATTAAATGATAACAGTGGGAATAACGTGGTTCTCCTTGCTTAGACCAATGCCTGATAGTATGTTTAAAATGTACCAACATTATAAATATAATATACACACACACCTACGGTTTCACACATACGTCCTCACATGCGTTAATTGTACTAAAACATTAATATTAATATTGTTCTGTTTTGTTTTTTCATTAATGGGAGAAAAACATACATGGATCTTTTACATAGCCAGATTTTATGTGAATGTTTTAACAATCAAACATGAATTTTGACAATGTTTTTGCAATCAATCCTTTTACTATTTTTTGTTTATTACTAATATTATTTAAAGTTTCAACCTGAAGATAGAAATCATGATTCTCATTACCAAGTGTCTGTATTTCCCAGCCACTGGGAGAGTGTGTCATGTGTTCGATGTCTGAGAAAACACATGTGGTAAATTTACAAGAAAAGTAATGAATGTTTTTTACTTTCAGTGTAAGTTAATGTAATTAGATTTTGACACAATGTATATATATATATATATATATATATTTTACGAATATGGTATTTGGTCAAATTGTTTTTTTTTATTTATTTGGGGGAACAACCCCCCAGCCCCCATCACACGCTTGCGTTCTGTAATAGACACTCCGCCTCCACCGATCACCCCCCACCCCAACTGTGCGCTGCATTAGGAATTTTACAAATACACATAGGAATTCAAATACTTTTCCCCTTTGAACAAATACAGATACAAATGCAAATAGTGGCCGCTTTACACACCCGTCATACAGAGAGAGGTTTCAGCTTCTCATTCATAAATCTGTCTCTGTCTCCCTCTGTTTACCACTCACACTGTGTTACTGAATCTTGATATTTTTGTAAAATGCTTTCTCTCTCTCTCTTTCTCTTCCTCTCTCTCTGTATTTCTCTCCCTTTCTCTCTTTCTCTGTCTGTCTTTTT
>JBBKCR010000027.1:5801486-5817548 GCA_037577295.1 Ladigesia roloffi | reverse complement strand
CATTTGGTATTCAACGTTGTTTTGACGTTGAATTAATGTTTTTTCATAAACTGACATTATTTCAACCACATTTAAACTTTTAAGGTCGGTCGAATGCCAGCTGGGTTGTTAAAGTCTCAAAACGTGTCCATATTTGAACAGTCCATATACAGCCGGGGAAGAAAATAACAGACAACTTCTCCCTTTCTGTTCACTGTTTTGTGGCAGCATGTGTGTGTGTGTGTGTAAAATACAAAGGTTACTATTCTTTTCTGAACTAGTGCAGTGTAAGTCACTATGCATGTGACCTCTGAATCTTGAGTCTGGAATCATCTATATGTGGGCTTCTGCTCTGTAACAGGTTTCTATTGCCCTCTGCTGGACAAAGTGTGGAAGCATGACTGAACGCACTCCCCTTACCCGAACCCAAACAAAAATGAATGACCTGTAATTAATGACATCCTACAGTTTTGCTGTAATATGTCTCATCTGAGAAGTCACCTGATTTATGCCATCATCGGTTTTCCTCACGAACTGCTCAACAAATCCCCTGCTGGCTGCCCATGGCAGTTATTCCACACAATTATGTGTCACAGAGACAGCGATTGTCCCCCATGTAATTGGAAACGGACATCGCCGAGGGCAATGGCGTCCTGATTGCTTGACTGCAGGCTTTTTAATTGAAACTTAAACTGTGGTGAATTAAGCAGTTGAATACGTTCCATATGAATGACATGTGATTTCAGCTGGAGCTTAATAAGCTGCTGCCTGGCCTGAGGGAGGATTCCTTTTTAGAAAGAAAGAGTTCCTGTGAGAAATATAGACATCTCTCTATATATCTATCTCTTACCATTTTATCTTCTCCCCTCTTTCTGTCTCCAGCCCCTATTCTTTTTCTTCTGCCTGTTTTCCCCTTTTCATGGTATTTCTCTCTCCCCATCATGTTCTTTCTCCCAATCTCCTCCTCCCTTTCTCTCCCTCTTCTCTCTCTCCTCTTCTGTCTTTTTGCTTCTCTTTTTAGAATAATCTCCCATTTTCCGCTTCTTCTCTCCCTCTGAATTCTTTCTTTCAGTCTCTCTCACTCCATCTCACTCTCTCACTCTCGCTACTTCTGTCTCTCATCTTTCGCTGTTTCATTTCCTCTCTCTCTGCCTCACTCCCCCTCTCTCCCTCTGGTTCTATATCTCTGTTTCTCCCTCTCTCTCTCTCTCTCTGTCTTTCTCTGTTTCTCTCTGTCTCCCTTTCACTCTCTCTCCCTTTTTCTCTCTCTCTCTCTCTGTCTCATTTTCTCTCTCTCTTTCTCTCTCTCTCTAATTCTCTTTCTCTGTCCCCACCTCTCTCTCTCTCTCTCTCTCTCTCTCTCTGTCTCTCTGTCTCTCTCTCTCTCCCCTGTCAATCTCTATTAAAACGTTTAATCTTCTGGTACAGTCATCATGACAAATAAACCTTAATCAATCACATAATAAAATTCAGTGGTTTTCAGTTCAGGAGAAAGTAACGGTGTAAAACTGTTCTTTTGAAAGGAGTTTCAGAACATGTTTCCTTTATAAAGTGCTGAAGTTGTGTTATGTTTTTTTTATGTTACGCACAAATGTAATTTGGAGCCGTTTTGCCCTTTTCACTGTTCACGTCTGTCACTTCAGGTCACGCACTGAAACTAGGTCCTCCCATCATCCCCAGCGTGGTCCACTTCAGACTTTTCAGGTAAGCCTAAAAAACGAAGCGCTGACCCGCTGAGCTCCCCCAGCCAAACCACTGCACACTCATTTCCTGAATGGATTTAACTGAAACGGCTTTGACCCAAATCCCACTCCGTGTCCGTCTTCTTTGATCCCGGCTGATCCCGAACTACATGATGGAACATGGTCCGCTTAATCGAGTCCGCCAGCCCAGTGTAATCAGGCTGATACACTCATAGCTCACCAAAGACCCCTGCGCCCAAAATAACTCCCCCGGGGTTTGATAAACACTGATAAATGAAGTTCAGATTAGTTAGGCTAAAAATACTCCAATGGAAGAAGCCTATTTCAGCAGAATGGAAAGTTCTACTCGACCAGAACAACATTCTTGAAATACACCGAGTGCATTGTGGGTCCAGGCAGCTCCATAGTTACCGCCACCATGAGTAAAGATGAGGAAAAGCTCCTAAAAGCATCTAAATGTTTCGTAGTTAATGATCTCAATCTTTTGCTGAATGTTAGGTCTAAGAAATGTAATAAAAAAAACTCAAGGCAAATTAAAACTGCGTTCCAAAACCACATGAATTCCGATTTTGATGGCTTGAGAACCTTCTTATTAACAAAAATGTAACAGAAGCATATTTCAGTTCACATTTCATATTATACTGGGGTATAAATATGAGCCAGGATTCTTTCATTTCTTTATTATTTTTTGTACATTTTCATCAACATGAAAAGAGAAGAGAATATGCTAATTCCTTTACAGAACACTAAGGAAAATGAACGGGAAAGCGCATAGATTAAGGCTGATTAAGGGGTAAAACTTCGGAATTTTCACTTACTTTTAAAAAATATGCCCCCGTAATAATAGAACCTCCTGAATAAAGGCCTTAAATTTTATATTTAAATGCTTTCACGCTCATGCTTTAAATCTAATTTTCACAAATTAATTAATTTAAATCAAGGTTTTTGGTGTATTTTAAGGGTAGATTAGGGTGGGTTTAAGCACATATTTTAAGCACATTTTAAAGTATCCCACATATTTGGGATGAACTGGAATGGCGAATGTGAGCCATTAGTGTCTGACCTCATAAATATTCTACAGAATGAATGAGCACAAATTCCCACTGAAACTCCAAAATGTTGTGGAAAGATTTCCAAGAGAAATGGAAGCTGTTATGGCAGCGAAGGTGGGACAAACTGCATGTTTGAATACCATGTCATTAAAGTCCCTGCTGGTGTAATGGCCAGTATTACCCAAGAATTATTCTGGATTTCCTGATAACTATAAATGCAGTGTTGTAATATACATCATATCTGACCCTAATGCCCACCATACTGTCACACAACCCACGGTATAGCTGGATGTTCACACTGAAATTGAAGCACTGGGTTAAACCAGGGAACTGCACAGGATTTATTCATCTTAGGGGGGAATGAATGAGTCAGTGTCCTGTGTGAGGTATTACTGAAATCATCACACTCCACCAGAAGAGGTCGCCAAAACACTGATTAGGAATAACTGCATATTTCTAATGATTTATAATATCATCTACTAACACATTAAAGGGTCCATATCCAACATAATGATTTTATGTCACTCATTTTTACTGGACCATTGTCCAATCTTTCTCTCTGCCTTAAAATTAAACTGTTTTTGGTACTCTGCATACACACACGCACACACACTACAAATACCGTTAGTTTTGGCCGTTTGAGCGCTTTGAAGTTGCTTTGGTTTCGATTCCTCATTTCATTAATGCAGCATTAAGGGCAGATGTTATTTACAGGAAATCCCTCCCATCCTCCCTAACGCTTTCTGTGGTATTGATCTGATTTATGCACACTGCAAACGCCTTTCTATGACGCTAGAAAACTTTTTCCCTCTGACAAAGCAATAAAGTCACCAGCAAAGAGTGGGACCACAGTAAACAGCGAATCAAAGCGAAACCCCCACACATCACACTAGGATTGCTAATATGATCCATCGGTCCTGGATTTCATTACACATGTGGTGTGTTTATGTTTGTATGTGAGTATTTCTCTCACGAGTGCCACGGATGTGAGGGGGTTGGAACACCATGGTTTACCTTGCCTCCTCTTACAGGATGTTATTTTCGAAGTGTGAAAAAGGAATCGTGTGACTTTCAGTAAAGAGAAAGCCCGAAATCTTCAGCGTCAACCTTTATTTCACTCTCTCTGCTTGGGTAATCCGAGTGTTGGACTGAGGCTAAGCAGTCATGCATATGTAAGTTTTACTCTTGGATGGAGATAACTGGATCCCCCACCCTGTAAATAATGCATGTCGTCAGGAATAATTCAGATAAAGTTCTGCTTTTAAAAGATCCTCCACTTCTAGCCAGCTGCAACTCTGATCTTTCACACATGCACAAAATAAATATTTGACATTAACAACACACTTCAGAGTTCTGGATGAAGTTATGGGGGCTCGTTATGTGGAATTCCATACAGCCGACATACTGTACATCTTGTTACACATAACATAACAATCATCTCTTAACAGTCCACGTGTGGGCGGGGCATCAAACGTCACTTACTTATTTAGGAGGTATTTAGGAAGCTTTCATCCCAGCACTGATCAACCATAACGCTAAAACCACTGACATTAGATGTGAATGACAATGATTATCTCTTTAATATGGTACCTGTCAAAGGACGGGATACATCTGACAGTAAGTGAACAGTTACTTCTTGAGGTTCATGTGTTGGAAGCAGGAAAAATGGGCAAGCAAAGGGATCTCAACAATTCTTACAAATGATGTACCATGTCAAAGCATCTTCAAAACAACTCTTATGAGATGTTCCTGGTACACAGTGGATGGTACAAGGAAAGACATCCACTGGGGGTCATGGGTGTCGAGGGCTTAATGATGCTCATGGACATCTGGTCCAGTGCCACAGAGGAGCTTCTGTAGCACAAATTGCTTAGAATAAATCAGTAAAATGTGTCAAAACAGTGCATCATAGCTTGATGTGTATGGGGTGTGTAGCCACGGATCGGTCAGAGTGCCCATGCTGAACCCTGTGTACTGATGAATGTGCCAACAATGGGCACATGAGCACATAGCCTCATTTCACATTAGAACTGGGTGGCAAAAATCCCACCCAGTGGGAGTTTTTTGCTGTTGTGGAAAATTGTCTAACACTGGGAGCAAATGTTGATTTCTGGGAGACACCAACGTAAATTAATCATAAACATCGTTAAATAATCATAATGTGCAATAAAGCACATTAGATTGACTTAGATTTTAGCATAGTCTACCATGCAGGCTATTTGTGACATCCCGGTGAATGCATGTGATCCAAACTTGGAAAAACATGAGTAGTAGAACTTTACCATGGAGCAGCGGAAGAATGTTGCCTGGTCTGATCTATCATGTTTCCTCCTTACATCATGCGATGGTCGGTTGGTTGCGCATTGTTTACCTGCATTATGGGTAGAAGGCAAGCTGGTGGAGGCAGTGTGATGCTCTGGGCAGAGTTCTGCTGGGAAGATCTGGGTACTGTCACTCATGAATCTGGTACTGTGACTCTTATCACTGTTAAAACCCTGCTGTAGACCAAGCTCACTTCTTCAGTTGCAATGGCCTCTTTAAGCAGAACAATGCCCTCATGCACTGCAAAATTGTGGTTTGAAGAACATGACTAAGAGTTCAAGGTGTCGGCTTACTGAAGGCCTTGCAACTTAAAAGAACTGCTGCTGACTGCTTTGTTCCAGATACCAAAGTTTACCTGAGGGGTCAGAGCTGTTTTGGCAACACAAGAGAGACTTATGCAAGTTTATACCAGTGGTTTTAATGTTATGGCTAGTCAGTGTCTATGGATATATGACCTGCAGATGTACTCTGTAATGTAATCATGCCAGTTTAACCTGAGCTAATGGGAACAGATGAGGGAAGGAGAACTGAAGGACAGGGTGAATGTCTTTGATGTTTTCCTCCCAGTGTCTCAATCTCTCTTTTTATTTCTTCTAGATCAGAAATTTGGTCAGGATGTTCCTTGTTTTATATCCATTTTATTTTATTTTATTTCTATTTGTTTCCTCCTTCCCTCCTTCCTTCCTTCCACATGGCTCATAATCATGGGGTGGGGGTCTTTTCTCTGGGGCTTTTTGAGGTCACTTTCTGGCCAATGGGCTTGGTCACAGGAAGAAAAAAAATGCATTAAGCTGCAGCATTCTTTAGCCTGATTAACAAAGAAAGGCTTTATTATGAAGCAATGTGTTACAGCAAAGCAACGGCATTAAAAAAAAAGAAATTTCAGATTTTATGGAGGCTCGCTAACAGCATTGGTCGGCCATACTGAGGGAATTATGGGTTTGTTGTTCTGGAATCATCTAGTCATCAATCAAACCGATGGGCCCGTCAGACTTGGCCTAAGAGTCGGTTCTGTCAGAATGAGACCTAGCAATGCTCTGTCATGAATTTCAAAAGGCTGTAAGGCACACTAGACAGTTATTCTACAGTGACCTGACGAAATATAGCAGCCCATAATACCTTGAGAACATCTGCACAAGCCCACCAGGCTCTTTTGTCAGATTGAGGAGAGATTTTTCAGACCTCTACGCTGTGTCGTATTAGCATGCTGGCTGTGATTGTTTGAAAATGATTACTGGATACATTTCGAAGGAGGTCAGCTATTGCAAAATTACACAATTTACTCCTTGTCCCAAATGTTTGGTGTCCCGAGTTTACTTCTTTCCTTTTTATACTGGAGCCAGTTAGCTAATGTGGCTAAGTCACAAATGCTACATAAGCAATTAGCATCATTCCAACAGCCTGCCTAATTCATCACACACTCACTCTAAAATGTGCTACTCTATTACACACACTTGCTTATTTGATTTTTGACCCTGAATGACAAACTGTTATTCATAAATATTTGCATACACATTTTCAGACACAATTGTGAGGTTTAAGGCTAATGTACCTAATAATTATTGGACGTTTGTGCCACAGATTAACACACATGCCTAAATTCCACACACCACACACTGTTTAATGTTTCAGTAATTGCACATGCTTATATGGTTTCTACTGTCATCTATTAAACCAGACAAACATCACACTGTTTAGCTTAAATAGTAGCAGTAGCAATCTTGAGTCATCAGCCAACTTTCAGAGACTACGAAATCAAATTATATAAATGAGAAATATTTTTTTCTTTGCCACAAAAGATTTTTTTGCCACTTGTCAGATGTGTTTGAAGTGTAAGACTAATTAAATTCCATTGCTTGTTAGCTACTTTAATAGGACAGCTAGTGGCGGTTTTGTCTCTTTAACAGAAGGTTGTGGGTTTGAATCCCAAGACTGCCTGTGGCACCACTGAGGTACCCTTGAGCAAGACACCATCCCCATACACTGCTCCCTGGGTGCTATATTATGAGCTGTGGGCTGCTTCACTTGGTAAATGTGTTAAATACAGAGGACACTTTCATGCTGTTCACACTGTGTGCTGTAAGACAAACGGAGATTTACTCTAGTCTTTTAGCTCCCAAGCAAAAGAAGCAAACTTCGGGCAACTTTGGGTGATTTACTACATTTGGAGTAGAGAGGAATTTGAATAAATGTGATGTTGCTTATTTATTAGTTAGGAACTGCAGGAGCCATGCAGGAACACAGAAACAAATCAGTGTGCCTCTATGCGAGCATCAGGTTGCTGAATTGAAAAGTGTCTTGCCATTAGCATGGCGATAAGCAGTGGAACGAATGATCCCATTCAAGGCCATGCCTTCAGCATGCTTGTGATTGACTGCGGGATCCGCAGGGGTGTTAGTTGCAGTGCTTGAAATGTGCAGTTTGATTCAGCTCCCAGCCTTCATTAGCGGCAGTGTGGGGGCAGGTGTGTAGCTTTGCTGAGCCTGGCACAGTGTGCCGGGCTAATCTCTTGGTGCGGGAACAGGTGGGACGCCAAGCTCATGCGAGCTCTCCGGAGCTGCTCGAAGGGACTGAATCTGGGACTTGGATCAAATACTTCCTAAATGTACTGCTTTTACTGCTAGCATAAATATCAACTGCACTGGAAGTTATGGTTATGGCATAGTTAATGATACAAACCTCATCTCAATTCAAATGGCCAATTCTGACATGAAAATAAACAAAAGTTCATTTTATGTTGACTATGTTTTACCATTTCTTCAGAGAGTCTAAATAGAGAGTCTAAATATTGCGCTCCAAAGTTTGCCTCCTTTGCACTGGTGTTTAGGAGTTAACATAGCTAACACGTAATGGAAACTTGCATCACAATATTTCACAGTGTATCATTTAGCATATTATGGCTGCTGAATGATGAACCAGAACTACTGAGAAATGAAACAGTATAATGAACAAATGGTTTGTTTTTATGGATTGTTAGCATTTCAAATTTTTATTAGAGATGATTAGGCCTGTCACAATTACATGACTCCGGTCAACTCAGTTAATAATAACCTTGAGTTAAATGGATGTTCTGGATGAATGGGCTTTGTAATTTGTTCTCAGTTTGAGTGACAAACAGGAAATCTGCAGGTAATTCTTGCGTTTTGGAGTTTGAAGTAAACGTGTACACTGCAGGCTGAACTTCCTCCACTTGAGCACACTTTTTGAGTCCGAGACGGGAAAGAGCATTCAGATAAAATGATACACTGTTTTGCAGATAGGAGACTGAAGAGTATTTGTCAGTAACAATATGGAAGTCAGGTTAAAACCTAAACCGTTTAATTAATTCATAAGTTTTGTCCTCATTTTGCTTGGTTGCACTCTAAGTATCTAAGTGAGGACATGTTCATCTTCCTCACACTGAATGTCTTTCACCTGTTTAACTAAATCCAAAACAAGAACTATTATACCTATTGCTTAATTCTCTCAGTGATATGAGTAGACTAGTGAAGTTTTAGTTGCGTGTGGAGAGTTCTTACAGTAAGTGTGGAGCCTCACATTATTTATTAGTAAATTATTAGACCTTCGTTAATTGATGTAGTAGGTTCATTTCATATCCTTCTCTTTTATCTCTTGGAATTCTTAGTTTTATTTTGTATTTCCAATAATTACTACAGTTTCCAATTTCCTATCCAACCTGGGCTCACAACTTACAACTCCCTTGGTTTTGTTTTTAGATTAAAATGCTTGCGGGCAATAATGAAGATGAAAAAATCCCTTTTATTTGTTAACATACACCATACTTTCCAGTACTAATTAGTTACAGGACAGACCTTGACTGGCCCACACAGAGCCCTGACCTCATCCAAGTCCAACACCTTTGGGATCAACTGGGCGTCTGGGCATCTGGCAAAATAAACTGGAATGGAGTGTGTGAGCCAGGTGTTTTGGTCCAAAATGAAAGTCTATGTATTTGATTGAAACACCAGTAGATTTCCTGTTGGCATAGTGTTCTGGCATCCCAAAACTTTTGTCCATATGTTGTACTACGTTTGCTAGCTAAAGAAACTGTTAATTGGCTAATATTTGTTTTTGGGTGGCGAAAGGGAGCTTTTTTTCCTTTTCCATGCGTTTTAATTTGTTTATAAATGACTTAAATGGTATCTACATTCTGTAACATTTACAACGGTAATGGAGGACGTAGTTTCAATATTTGCTACTGTGAAAACCCCCAGGAAGAACTGGGACCAGGAAGCATTCTGGAACATGTACAGTGTTCTTGGTGCTTCTTGGTGGCAGCCAGGGACTCTGAGATACTCGCAAAGAAACAGAAGGTCATTACATTCTGAGAACAATCTGTTTACCTAAGATAAACTACTACTTATGATAGATTGGATAATCACGTATAACACAGTGTACTACATAGCGATGAGGCAGAACAGGCGAGAAGAGCCAAGTTACCAGTGCTATGAAGGCAACTGAGCTATGCTGGGATTCTGGTATGAAAATGACAACACACATATAGCCCCATGGTCACCACATTATCAGGCCCACCCTGATAATGTGTAAGAATTTAGTGCTCAGTCCACACAGGGTGTGGTTGGCCTTGCTTGTTCTTAAGACCAGGCTCCATTTCAGCAGTGGAATGAGGGCTGCTTTCTGTTCTTTCCAAAGTAGAGGAAAATTACAGATGAAGATGATAAAGTTGAAGATTTTTTACATAGCTTACATAGTGCATTTCAGTTTCAGGCAGATTGCAACTCCGCGCCTGGGGAGCTGTGTGTGGGGATGGTTCTGTGGTCAGGGGTACCTCAGTGGTGTCACAAACTGTCCTGGGATTCGAACCCTTTACCTTTTGATTATGGGCATTCCCTCACTATGAGGCCACAAGCTGCCCCAAAGATATTAAATCCCCTTCAGGAGACAGCCAATCAAATGAAAGGAAAAACCTCAACCTAGTCCACCGATACAGCCAACAATTTCCATATGTTTCTCTGTTGCTGTAAATATACTCCAAAACAAATGGACAAGTTGTTTTTCTGTAGAGGGGCTTTACAGATGCATGTGCAGTAGAATAGGATCATATTTTTTACGTAGTTTTTTCACTGAATATTCTTTTCTGTTGAGTTTTAATTTTCATCGACACATATATATTAACCAGTTTTGAAGGAGATCTGTATTATGTAGGTAAAAAAATGGCTATTAATGCCTTTGAAATAGCAGAATGGCACTCAATAGCATGCCAGCAGTTCTTTTGCTATTATACCTCTAAAGGCCCAGAAACAGGCTGAATACATTCCACCCCTATCAGGCCCCCTGAGAATGAATGGAGTCTCTAAACTGCCTCTTAATGCTTGATTTCCATTCATGTTCATGGCCTCATTTTTATTCAGCTTCCTGAGTAGCCAAACAAATGTTGCCATAGAGGCTGTAGGTCTATCAAATTGTAACCTTTATCAAACACAGCTAGTCTGGGAGTGTACGTCCCACGTTTGGCCCCTGAAATGAGTATGGATTGCGAACCCCACCAAAGCCATTATGAAGTTAATAGAAACTGCTTTCGCTATTGAAGGCCAAGGCCCATGTATCCCAACAACCGCCCACCCCCACCCCCAACTTGTGCAATGTAAGACTGTGAAACTATAGTGCCTTATTTTATACACAGTTGTGTGGTTCTCTTTGCTCGTTGTTTTTATTAATGGGCACAATTTTGGAGGGGAATGAAAGCTTTGAGTGTTCAGATGTTCCTCATCCAAATAACTCGTCCTCTGAGGCTCGGCACGGCGCATCAGGACACTTTCACGGTTCCCTCACCTTCACGCAAAAACTGATTTTGGTTTGATCCCATTGGTCAGCCGTTAATGACTCTGCTCTGGGGTCTGATTGCCCAAGTCCTAAATTGATGATGCTTTTGTGAGATTGATTAGTTCTGCCTGACTATCATTAAAGCCACAATATGATTGCCATGGTCTTTTGTTAATGAGCCAGGTCTGAGTTCTATTGCTCTTGTCTGCCCATAATATGACACTGATTCCGAGTTTGATTGCCGCAGTCTGGTTGTGATGATTCATATAAAAGCTACTCATGCAAAAAAGCACATGACTCTTCTCATACCACCACAGTGTAATACAATTTGACCACTCTGTAGATTAGAAATGGACTGGATAATGTTTCCTTCTTCCTATCTCTGCCCGATCTGGCTGTCAAGCTGCGTCTGTGTGAGAGTGTGTATGTGTGCATGTGTCGGTCTTCCTGTCTGCCCATCTGTCTGTCTGTCTATTTCAGTCAGAACGTAACCCTTCTGGCATTTGTTTATGTGCGGCTGCATGCACGCATTTCCATGCATGATTCATGTATCTCTCTTTTTTAAATTTCTCCATAAAATTAAGCACCAGTGGGAACACTGATGCGTGTAATGCAAAGAGGAACTTGTATTCCTTGGTTTGTCACTCGCTAACAGCTTTGCATTCAGGAAAATTCACTTTTGGCACAAGAGGGCGCATAGCTGTCCTCGTTTTCCAAACACTCTCACGGAATTCAATTTCTACTGGAAACCAACTTGGCTGATTCATCTAATCAATCACCTTCTAGGCATGCCCCCATCAAATTAAAGGCAAACTTCGTGGTTTTTTTAAACCTAATCTGCATCTAAACCCAGCTGCATCTGTATCCTACAGTCCATTACTGCAGCCAGCCGTTTCAGGATGTATCCCTGTAGCTGTAAACACACTCATTACAGAAGCAAATGGACAGGTGCTTTCAAACAAATAAACTGGGAGTCAGGTTGCTTTTCTGTTCTTATATAAGCACAGATACGTTTTACTTTCATATGCAGAAGATTGAAAAATATGCTTTTTACAATAAATATGATGCTGTGTATGTACACTTTTGATTTTCACATATATAGAAAGATATAAAATGGTGCCTTATTGTAATACAGGAACACACCACACTGTGAATCTTTTTCTGTATTTAACCCATTCACAAAGTGAAGCAGCGGCCTGCCAGTGAAGAAGTGACTGAGGAGCTGTATGTGCGAACATTGCCTTGCTCAATGGTACCTTAGTGGTGCTAGTAGCAGTCCTGAGATTCAAACTCACATACAACAAACCGTGTGAACAGCATGCAATTGGCCTCTGCATTTAATTCATTCACCAAGCGAAGCAGCATGCAGCCCACAACGCGGAGAGCAGTGTATGGGGGCCATATCTTGCTCAAGGGTACAAATGGTGCTACTGGCAGTCCTGGGATTCAAACCCACAGCCTTCTTATCCCAGTGGCAACTCCCTAACCACCAGGACACCAGCTGGCCCACAAGTATGCCTCTCTCCTTCCTGTCTTCCCCAGGTAAGATACTTGGTATCCACCTTCCTGATCTTGGCATTGTCCTTGCCATTTGTAATCTATACTTTTAAATAGAATGTTATGAAGGGCCAGCAGCAGGCCAAATTTGCTACCCACTCAATCAGCACCATTAAGAATGAATGGAGGCGATAACTATCCTCTTAATGCCTGATTTCCATTGAAGATCACTGCCCTGTTTTTATCCAGGCATATTGAGTAGCCAAAGAAACTTCAACATGAATACCATAGGACTGTCAAATCACAACCTTTGTAAAACCAGCTCAAGAGCATACACCCCAGAGAGTGTGGCAGCCAGTGGACATTAGAATTGCTTACGCTGCCTCATGTAACCTTGAAGCTGATTTGTTTTACGATGATGCATGAGTTTTAGTGACCACTTTGTCTCAAATTAGATTTAATCTTCTCAATGATAAAAATTAAAGTGGACCCTTTTCGTCTAACGTGACCACACCAAACAAAACATTCTTCCTCTGCATTTAACCCATTCACCAAGTAAAGCAGTAGGCAGAAAGAAGCACTTCTAATTGCACAGGCGACTCCTTAACCACCTTCCCAATAAATAAATCCCAAACACCTTAAAATTGCAGTGTTCTGTCCAGGTCTTGAAAGTAACCTGTAAATGATTGAAGATCATGGTAGGTCATATATATTTCCGGTTCTAGCAAGTGGTTCATACAGATCAGAACTCCTAATCTTGGTCTTGAAAGCCCATTTGCTCAGAACATTTTGTGTTCTGTTTATGCTCCCAGCATACTTGATCCAACTAATTAGCTCCTTAAGCCAGGGTTCCAGGGTTCCAGAGTTAACGTGTATGGCAGGCCATTTTAACATGTAATAGCCAGACTGGATATGTCAGATGTCCGTATTTCAGTTCTTCCTATTAAAAATAAACCTTACAAATATCCAAAATGATGTTCTTCCTATCTACAATGAAAATTACGGATATCTCAAGCCTCATTCTTCCTAGTACAAATGACAGCAGATTCCCCATTTGCATCTATTTTGTATTTTCACTTATAGATTTCCAAAACGATCTTCTTCTTATCTACAATGAAATTTACTGTTATCTGAAATACAGTTCTTACTTGGAGAAACTTTCGTTTCAGATACCTACAGTACAATTGTTACTAGCCATAATTACATTCCAGAAATCTGAAGTGTCCTTTTATGTTCCATAATAAGAATTAAGACTAGTAAAAACTATTTTACAGATATCTGAAATGAAAGTTTCTCCAAGTAAGAACTGTATTTCAGATATCTGTAATGTTCATTATAGATAGGAAGAATGACGTTTTAAGGTGAAAACACAACAGACACAAATGCAGAAACTGACGAGATTTGTACTAGGAAGAATGATGCTTGAGAAGTCTCTATTGTTCATTTTAGATAGAAAAAAAATATTTTTGGATATCTGTAATGTTAATTTGTACCGGGAAGATCTGAATTACGGATATCTGAGATACATATCAACTCTGGCTATTAAATGTTCAAATGGCTTGTCAAAGACGTGTGTGTTTAGAGGAGGAAAACACTCCAATTTGCAGTAGGACCAAGAAACATCAGGTCTAGAGGCTGTTGATTATCTCTGATATTTTCTTAGATGTTAAGATTACATTTTGAGCAAACTGACACTGATCAGTTCACCATGAAAGGATGTTAAAGAGGTGCCCGTGTTCTCGGGGTGGAAGCAATGCTCAATCTCAATCAGATTTGTTTCACAATCAAGAAGGTACAACACAGGAAAGTGAAGTCCACGTCCATCCAGATCAATGAATCTGCTAAAAGTACAGTAGACTTTGTCACAACAGTTAACTTGGCTTGTTATTTGTGTATCTATGCTACAGCACACAGAGAACACTCCATACAAGTCTCTGAACAACCAATCCAGTAACCTGGTTCCAGATAAACCTTGCTAAAATTCTCTCACCATAGGAATTGATCCCTATTCGTAGAGCAATACATTTCCTTAAAATAGAGCAAGAAATGCGAACACTGAATAATATTTTGCGAAAAACTTTCACTATTACTAAAGTCAGCCAGAAAACAATGATTAGGGTCAGTTTACCTTGCAGTTTCTGATGATGTCATAGAGTTCAGTACTCCATTGTCTTCCTCCTGGCAGGCATGGTGATGTTAACTGCAGAGTCTGGATCTAATTAGGTGCGAAGAGGGGAACGCCTGTTACAAAGCAGCTGTTGTTAATTCATGATTTACGTTCATGTGAATTACATTTCATTATTTGTTTTAGTTTAATTAAAGACAGAAGGAACTCTGATATCAAGTCTTACTTGTTAGTTAGCTAACTTAACCACATGTATTGTTAAAAAACAAGTCTTGGGTGTTTTTTCTTAGATTCTAATTTGTAAAATGGTGCTTCATGCATCCGAGGATGTTTTTTAAACCTGGACCATGTTTTGATTCTTGGTTTATATTTGGTTACAGTTGGATTAATTGCGTCTTGTTGTATTTGACATGGGTTGGTAGAACATGTTTCTGTTTGATATGGATCAAGACCATCTTTCCTCGTTGGTCACGGTCGGGATCTGAAGGACTTTTCACACCTGCTAGTTTGGTTTGCTTCTGGATGGTGGTGGTATTTCAAAAAATGTTGGAATTTTCTCTTTTATAAAACCTGTTGATCATTTTGTACCACAGGTTTTGGGGAAAGATCACATTAGATTCAATAATCGGAGTCTTATAATCTTTTCAATGCTGTGGATTCGACCCGAGCAACAGAGCCTTGACCTCTGAAGACAAAGCACACCATCGGCCTAACACACTTCAGTTCCTGGAGGTTTCTAAATTACAATCTACTGTGGTGGTTTACTTTCACTTCTGTTGGATTCAGTTAAATTATGCGTATTCTGTAGACCCCCAAAATTCAGAGGATTATGTTTCAAGAACACCCATGAATTGTAAACAAATGTGAATTTGTCATATGGTAAACTAATGCCTAAACATGTCTGTTTTTATAATGTAAACAACAAATAAGCCCCCAAATATGCTTTGTGTCCCATGGTTTATGTTTTTGTTATATTGGCTACATTTATTTTAGTCAGTTAGATCCATTTCATTTTGTTGTACTTAACACTGGTTGGAAGAACATGGCTCTGTTTGATATGTATCAGGACCACCTCTTCTTTATGGTCAGGATCTGGATCTAAAGGATTTTTCACACCTGCTATTTTGGTTTGCACCAAACTGGAGGTCTGGAGCAAATGTGAAAGCCTGACTAATATCGCATCTGTATGTCTTCAGATAAGGAAATTCACTTTCCGCTCAAGCCTTTTGAGATGTGGGGCTTCCAGTGTATAAATTCCACACATGCAAAGTATACTAGTATTGGGATGCCTGTCCATTACACCTACAGGGACTTCAATGACGTGTTATTCAAATATATACATTTTAACCCTCCTGTTATGTTGCGGGTCAAATTGACCCGTTTTGAAGTTTGAAGATTTAGGAAAAATAGTTTAAAGTTTTTTTTTTTAGTATGAAACTTCTTCTGCTTGCCTTAATTAGTGTAATCAACATATAATATGAAAATGGTTCATCTCATATATTTGCAACCACCCCCCCTGAAAATGTATATCACAGATACTGTTCGGGTCAATTTGACCCAGCAGCAAAACTGGAGGTAAAAAGGTGTCAGAAATGTCAGA
>JBBKCR010000027.1:5783184-5800097 GCA_037577295.1 Ladigesia roloffi | reverse complement strand
TGTTGCACTTATAGAGGCAGTGAAGCATTGCAGGCTGGACTCTAATTAATCCCGCCGGAGGACGGACAGGCCCACACTGTTAAAATACAGTTAATATAAAAACCAGCAGAGAATGCAGGCAGGTTGTACATTTCACTTTCAGACTCTTAAATGCTTGGGTTTGCACTGTATAATGTGCATGAGTGTGCTTGTGTATGTACATTGTTGAGTCTGCCTAATGCACATGATCTCATCTGAAATCCAGTAGACCTTTTGGGTACACCAACTGGCAAACTGTGCACACTGAGAGCCACAGCAGGCTCAGTGCAGAATGTGTGATCCACAGTTTCCGCTCACAGCTCGTTTCAAATGAGCTTTCACATCATTAAGACTGCACAGAGGGATGCAAACTGCATGTTAGACCTACTAACTGCTTGCTTTGGAGGGTTTAAAGGGAGAAGTGATCTAGTAGAACATGCACGTCTGACATAAATTTGATTATGAAACCTCAGTGACGAAGAGATAAGGGTGTTGATGAAGTTCTTTCCTGCCTGATCATTCTCTAAGAGTGTTATTCTACACTAGCAGATAGCAACTGGTAAACAACATGGACAGCACACTGGGACTTTTGACCGGTTTTAAAAGTCAGTAACACCTATATGTATCTGATGATTCTTTTGAAATCGAGTATTAATGGAGAGTTTGTCCTCTCTATGCTGCAGTAACAGCTTCTACCCTTCTGGAAAGGCTTTACACTAGATGCCAGCACTAGAGCTGGAGCAGTACCACTTTTAGGTAATGAAACAATACTAAAAGCTTTAGCTGCAACTGTTCTGTCTTTAAAATCTACTCAGCTTTAAAGCGAACCACTTCATTAGATCGAACCACTTCATTACTATCAGCAACAATGACAGACTAGATTTTTCACAGATTGGTTTCTTAGTACCCAGTCATTTTCTGCAGATAAAAGTGCTGATACCTTGATCAGTGCTGTGGCAAATCATATATGTGGATGGTAGTCTGATGAAATATAAATCTAATCAATACAGTTGCACTGTTGTTATTTCTCTACCCCAGTGTGTGTGTGTGTGTGTGTGTGTATACATGGGTGTACGTGTAGGTGTGCCCTTCACTATGCATGCTCCTTCACTGTGCACGCTCCTTCTCTGTTGCCCTTTCATCGTCATTGTCATTGCAGTGTGTAAATGGAAGACGAGTGTTCATCCCTTCATCTCTCTTTCCATTATTTCTGCCCTTGAGGTCATGACACATATGCAGGACAGATAAAGCACATAAGCCTCACAGGGAGAGAGAGGTGGTGAGAGAGAGGGGGAGAGAGAGAGATGGGGAGGCATTGAAAGAGAGAGAGAGAGTTATTAATCATACTATCAGTCAAATTCATTACCAGGTATTTGAACCTCAAAGCTTCCCATCAAAGAGATTCATATCAGAAAGAGATACACACACACACACATACACACATACACACCTTCATGCATACACAAACAAACATAGACAATACACATGGGGAATATTCAGCATGGGGGCTGAATACCAAAAACACACACTAAAAAGGCCAAAGATTCTTTTTGATATTGAGATTTGTATGATGCTTTTAAATAAAAGCAGGAATGTGGGTTTGTCCAGGTTGTGTGTATCTCAGAACAGTGAGTGAGAGAGAGAGAGAAAAAGAGAGAGAGTTAATATAGTTTAATTTTGAAAGTGCTTAGAGTAGAAATATTCTAGTTTCCAAATGAATTCTTATGATGTATTTAAGCAAACTGTTTTCAGTTACAAATCAATTGACACATTAACATTAATTTACCATGTTATTAAAGGCCATAATGTTATTCATCTTGAGCGACTTGATTGTGCAAAGCAATACAGTCCTGGCTTTGATTCGTGGGTGGTGACTGAGGTTTTTTATGGGCAGTTTGTATGTTCTCCTAGTGTCTGTGTGGGTTTCTCTGGGTTCCTCCCACATTCCATTGGCACAAACTTCATATGGGCTGCACAGGGCGTAATGAGAGTGAGTGTACATAATATGAGTGTGTTTGTCTGTGTGTGTGCCCTGTGATGGCCTGGGGGCCTGTCCATGCTGTTTCTCTGTTTTCTCCAGCGCCCAGGTAAATGATAAGTGATTGAGCTCAATAGATTTATCTGTGGCCGATATGTTACCTGGCAGCCAAGAAGCTTCTTACTGTAATTACTATCTGTAATAAAATGTTTTTATCTGTTGTATTGTTGCCAGTCACTTGGTGATGATGCATTGATGAACATATTGTTCATAACGTTAAAACCACCTGCCTAACTGTGCTGGTCCCCCATGCTTCCAAATACAAAAATTAATTGTGGAGGTATGGACTCCACAAGACCTCCGTGGACCTGCTGTGGTATTTGGCTCCAAGACAGATTCTTTAAGTCCTGTAAGTTGTGAGGTGGGGCTTCCGATTGGACTAGTTTTGTCAAGCACATCCCACTGAATCTCAATCAGACTGAGATCTGGGAAATTTGCCGGCCCTCATGTTAGACAAAATAATGTAAGACAAGATAAACCTTTATTAGTCCCTCAAGTGGGAAATTTGCCTTGTCAGGGCAGGAAGTGGACGATACATATGTAAGAGCAGCAAAATGTAAAAATGATGGAATAAAACTATACCAACAATACAGTGTAAAAATACATTATATAATATGAAAAAATATGGATGTGTGGATTGAAAAGCATTGACAAAAAGGTAATAATGCACCAGAAGAGTTTCTACATTATAAATTGCATATTTTAAGGGGTGTACTGGGTGATTAGGTGGGTGGAAGAAGTCAAAGTAATATCCACATGAATGCCAGGAACCAAGATTTCCCAGCAGTACATTATACAGACCATCACACTGCCTCCACGGCCTTGCCTTCTTCCACTAATGCATCCTGGAGCCAAGCAATGCACACACACTCACCCATTATATGATGTCAAAGGAGACCTTCTTCAGTTGCTCCATAATATCATTATGGTGTTAACGTACCCATTGGAGGCACTTTTGGTGGTTAGCATAGGCCAGCATTGGCACTCTGACCAGTCTGTAGCTATGCAGTTCCATACACATCAAGCTGTGACGCACTGTGTGTTCTGACACCTGTCTATTAACCAGCATGACGTTTTTCGGCAGTTTGTGCTACAGTTGCTCTTCTGTGGGACTGAAGTGCATCAGTGGGCCTTGGACAAGTTGTCTTTCCTTGAATTTCTGGTTACACCCTGGTGCCCTGACCCAGTTTGTCTAGCCATCACATATTGGCCCTTAAAAAGCTTAATGTTTGCGAATTATCCCACTTCCAACACATCATCTTCAAGAACTAAGTGTTTCCTTGCTGACTAATATATCCCACCTTCTAAAAGGTGCCACTGTAATGAGATCATTAATGTTGTTAACTTCACCTCTAAGTGGTATTAATGTTGGAAAGGATCAGTCAATGTGTGTGAGTTTTTTCTCTTCTCTGTCTTCTCAGTTCTCTAGTTCTTTGTCTCTATTTCTCTCTTTCTCTTCTTTTGCTGTTTTAGACTGAAACTGTCCAGAGCCTGTAGCTGTGTAGTGTTGAGCAGTATTGAGGATGGATACAAGACTGAGTGAAGGTGTTTCTCCAGTCTTTTATCCATTCGTCTTTTTCCTTACTGGATGTTAAGTAGGGTGTCAAGTAATGAATGTTTTCTGAAGGTGACTTATATCAGCATTATTATAAATATAATCTGAAGATTTAGATTGTTTATCTTATTGTATTGTTCATTAAAACACTTTATTTCTATAAATAATAATCACACAAATTCAAAAATATGTATTTAAATATATTACTATTTATCTTTCTAAACATAAATTTATATTGGATATTCATATCGTAGATTGTTAAATTGTATACTGTTATATTGTTTAGTATAATGTTAATTGTGTCATTACACACACTGAAAACCCTAATAAGTTCATTGGACTGAATTGATTGAGTAAACTCGTTGCCTCAATTGAATTGAATAATGGAATTTTCCAAAACTTCCAAAAATTTAAAAATTTATTTAACTTGGTTGTTTTGAAGACTGTACTTAAATCATTCAGTTCAACAAACGTAGCACTTATTGATTGTACTTAAATTATTGTGTTATTGTTGTGTACTGTTGTGCTTAAGAGACAACACCAGCCGGAATCAAATTTCTTAGATGTGTTTGCTTACATACTTACAAATCTGATTCTGAATTAAGTCATTTTTGGCCATGAAATTCAGTTTTTAAAAGTAAAGTAAAACTCCCCAGAACGTTGGGTTGAGTGTATTGCTGTTATTATGGTCTGTTTACTGCTTTATTAGAAATCATTTAGCTGTGCATCTTGAAATTATTTAATGACGCACTAAAGCATTATGACTGAATGGAGCAGAGCTTTTCCTCTTATGCGATCAGGGAAAGACCTTATTAATGCTTTACGGGTGTGACGGCACGTGTGTCTTGCTGCATGCTAATGGTCATCCATTAAGCTAACAGAGTTTTTCCATTAGCGTGGTGTTTTGTGATTTTACCCTGAGGGCATGTGTGTATACACACACACACACCCGCTACATTGAAAAGGGGATGCATTGATATGTACTTCATTTCCATATGAATAAAATATATTACATTAACTAATTTACTAGTAGTAATGTGTATTGGTGTAGTGTTTTACTAATGTGAAATAAATGTTTGCCTTTATTTATTCATGTAAATTCATTGCATCGATTTTTTTCACCTGTACAGCCCCGTATACATAACGGTTTAATGAGGCACCCTCTTGTGCAATGTGATTCTAAGGTCAGGTTTTGGTTAAAATTGTTAAAATTGTAATTGAAAACTACCCTGCTTGTGCCTTTACTTTGCATTTTATTTGTGTTTTGTGTATTAGTTAAAGTGCTCAAGTTCTCCCAAAAACATAAAGACTTTTATGTCATAATGTCATTTTAAGTAATTAAATGAACCCTTTAGCATCTGCACCCACTTTACACAAAGAGGATGCACATGGGTGCTGAGTACTGGCTACTGACTGTGGTTTCCATGAAAGAAGGCAAAATAGGGACCTCTAAAAAGACTAAAATACGTTTTTA
Organism: Ladigesia roloffi; assembly: GCA_037577295.1. Taxonomy (NCBI): domain Eukaryota; kingdom Metazoa; phylum Chordata; class Actinopteri; order Characiformes; family Alestidae; genus Ladigesia; species Ladigesia roloffi. Next base: position 5,795,012 of record JBBKCR010000027.1, on the reverse strand, counting down.
AAATCCCATACACTGTTTTGATATGTTTTTTTACATTTGTCTTTACTTCAGTGACATTCTTACATGGTTAATGGGCACATAACCTTAATTTTCTTGTATTTTATACCCTGAGATGTGCTTATGTCATTTACGTTATTTTTTTTAAACAAAAATATCCACCATAAGACCTTGTACAAGATCTTTTCCCAACCTTACCTTATTCCTCAGAACACAAGAGGCTGTTTTCATCACAGTGCCTTCAAGACTAATGCATAAATATCCTTAGTAACACTTAATGCACGGCCAGTATTCATAAGGCGTCATGACACCTGTGTAAATCTAACATGACAAGTGACATTAACATACATAAACATTCAAATCCCAATTCCAGCAAGGTTTATGTCATTTATCATGAGAAGAAACAGGTTCCGAGCAGTGAAGTGTCATGCATTCTGTTCTAATGTCGTCTGTTCTGATGGGCAGCTGGGTATTGTTCTTCATTCAATATCGGTTTCTGCAAAAATAGTTGATGCATTTATTTTTGTGACATCACAAAAGCTGTAGAGTCAGAGAGGGCTGAGGAGTACATTTTGAAACTTGCACACAACAGTGAATTATTTTATTTACTCTCCGTGATAAAACCCTGATGGCCACCAATTGGTGGCCTGGTTGTTAGAGATCTGCCCCTGAAAGTAGAAGGCCATAGGTTCAAATCCCAGGACTGGTAATGTGCACCCAACTGCCCACTACTTCACTTGGTGAATGGGTTCAATGCAGAGAACTGTTTGGTGCTGTTCACAGTGGCAGATCTCTAACAACCAGGCCACCAATTGGTGGCCATCAGGGTCTTATCACAGAGAGTCAAAATTTTATAAATAAAATAATTTACTAATAATGTACTCCTCAGCCCTCTTTGACTCTACAGCTTTTGTGATGTCACAAAAACAAATGCATCGACTATTTTTGTTCTGTGTTGTATCGGTGGACAATTTACACACTTACACTTTAATACACATTAGAAGGTTGGACACAGCCACAGGTGGACAAACTCAGACTCATAATCAAATCGGATCATTTTAAGGTCATAGATTTACACAGTTACCTTTACATTAACATTTACGCCATTTAGCTGATGCTCTTATCCAGAGCGACGTACTTCAGTGCTCAAGTTCTCCGCATCTGTAGCTTAGACCTGTAAAGTCAATAAATCAGAAAGTAAGAGAAAGGCGCTCCTTGGTCTCTAACTATGTCTCTTATTTCTTTCACTCCGTTTGCTTACTTCTACTTCAGTTACTTAAAAATAAAAATGAAAATAGAACACACTGTTATTCAAGAGGTGCCTCTAAAAATGTGCCTCTCTGTTCTGGGGAGGAAAGTGGAGAATGTATTCCTTTGTTATTTCTATCACTGTTGAACATTACTCCTTTATCTGAGGTCTGACCTAAACAGCCAGTTATTTCCTCTTTTTAAATAGTCTTCACTCTCGCAGTGACCACATTCTTACACACACACACACACACACACACACAAAACACAAATGCATTTTACTTTGTGGTGAATGCAGCCAGGGCATAGAGGAGTTTCTAATATTTATAGCCACCTCACCAATCTGTTTCGATGTTTCTTCTTGCTGTAAATTTGGGTGTGCAGGGTGTCGTGGAAGGAATAATGTCTGAGGCTTTATGCATCTGCGTAAATACCACCGGGAAATTCAGTGGTGAGGTAATTGCTTCACAGCTTTAATGGTATAAATATTGTTATCTCTTTGCTTTGCCTGTACTTTAATGGCAACGGAGCGACAGCTATTGCTCTCTATCAGGGAGTGACACCTGCACGTGCCGTAACACCTCCACATAAAGCCTGGATTGTTCTCTGACAGCCTGACATGGCTTTTCTGCTCTGTTTCCTCTTGCATCGGTAGTGAAAGCAGGCAGAATGGCATCATTATTCTAATAAATCATCATGCAAACTTCATAAAGTGCATCCACTAACACGCGCCTCTTGGATGTGCATTAGGATACTGTACTAATTGATCTTATTTTATTAATATTTACCAATATTTTTACTTTTCCTTGTCTTCTTTATTCGGTAAAACTAAGCATATAAACACACTAACACACTCTTAGTGGACTGACTATTCATTGGTCCCTCTCACACTGTCTTGGGTAGTGGTGAACCTGAAATATCACCTTTGAAAAATAGCACCTTTGTGATAGTAAAAATGTTTGCTAGTGCCTTAGTGGGATTGATTGTGTAGTATGTTAGCGCTATGCTAGCATTAGCCTGTTCTAGATAATGGACATGAAGACCTACATTTGGTGTCCTGCCTGAGCTTTGCGTCAGTAGTCAGCAAAACCTTTTTCGAATAACATACTTTGCCAAAACCATCACCATCCAGGTCTCCTTTAAGGTGGTGCCGTCTAGAGGATGTGGTTTAGGACACAGTATGACTTAGTGAGAGGGATAAAACTATAGAAAACTTCACTGTTACAGGCTGCTGTTTCAGACTTCAGAGCAGGTATTCTCAAAGCAGTCTGATCTAAGAAAAGTCTGATTTTATTATCAGCTGTCCTACTCCTGAGATTGCTTATGAACATACTACCTGGAGTTTGGTTTTATAGCGCACAGTGGTTCATAGTGTGTCCTAAACCACATCCACAAGCCTGAGCCATTTTAATGAGAACCAGAATACATTTAAAGTGGGTTGCATGAAGTTTTGGGAACAATCCCATATAAGAAACAAATCTGAACTCCAAACATGTCTTGGTTGATTCGTTGCACTTTAATTACTGAAAATATTTGTGAATCATTTTTTCCTGGACTGCTCCTTTAATACCAGATATGAAAACAGCCATACTGTTTCACAGCCTTTCTTAAATGTCACACTATTGTTTTGCGATATCATTGTTGTGAACCTCAGAAACACTAAATATTACCCGACATATCTGGTGTAGTGTTGGGGTCATGTGCCAAAACGATGACATTAAACCTGAAGTATGGCAGGGGGATGAATATACACAGTTCTCTTCTCTGCATATTCTTTCTCACTCTGTCTCTCTCTTTCCCTAGGCTTGTTGTCACTTGCACATCATGTTTTTCAGATTGCTTGCTCCTCGTTGAGAATAGATATCTGTAGCCTGTAGCCCCCCCACAGACTTACAACGACTGTACAATTACACTCTGTCGCTGTCGCTACTTCTACAATGCACTATGTTTAACATAAATGCTAATTATTTATGTGATTAATTTAATGAGGAATGCATGTCACTTTAACATGTCCTGAAATGAGATCAGTTCTGGAATGCACAGGGTTGCCTATTGAAATACCACTAAGTGAAATGATCTTATCCTGCTGCTAAATAATTTGCTTCCTGCTAGCGTTCATTTCTTAAATGTCACATTCTTAAATGTCAGGTCCTTAGTAGCCATGTGGTTTTGAAATGGCAGTAGGTACTTAAGTTCATGATGCACAGGCCTAATTGAGACTGGTTCAAGGAGGTTTAGCAAATTGATTTAGTGGTTGTTTTATAGTTGAGTGTCTGGTGTTTTTAAGCTAATAATTTGTTCAATTGGCCACTTTACCTAGCTGCAGTTCCAGTGTGGTCACCACATTTCCTCCATCCTTGGGCAACTTTTTCTTGATTGAAATGTGTTGCTATAGTTCTGTGATGCTTTGGTTCTTAGCAAAAGCCATGATTTAATATTTATTTAGGCTACTGCAAAAAATACTCTAAATATTTAGCCTATATGTAGGCGACATGTATCTGTATGTGTGTATATAAAATTATTAACACTGATTTAGAGACCTTTGTTGGATTTTTTGATAAATGTCTCGTGTTTCCGCCTTTGTGTGTGTGTGTGTGTGCGTGTGCATGTGTGTGCTCGAGAGAGACCGAGAGGGAGAGAGAGAGAGAGCCTGTGCATGTAAATGGGAAAGATTTGGAGTGTGTGTGTGCGCGCGCGAGAGAGAGAGAGAGAGAGCGGGAGAGCAGCAAGAGAGCGAGAGCCCTCTCTTCAGGTGTGCATGCACAAACTCTCTCCTGTCCGCTTTTTTTATTTCTAGAGTACCCGACAGCAGAACCGTTACTGTTATCGATACTTCGGTCTTTTATAATTAGGAGTCTAGAGTAAGTGTCCCTAGTACTCTGGCGAGTGACTGCGGGGTTGAGATGAACCTGACACATCATCATACACCCGAGTCCTGATCTGGAGGTAACGTCCAATTCCGATCTAGTCTGAAACAATGTGATCGGGCCCCGATTTCCGATCCCGTGATCAGATCGGGACATCCCTACTGTGAGGTGCCTAATTGTTTCAATCACTCAACATTCAGCATTACCAGTATACCAGTCACAGACCTGATAATCTGTAACCATCACCTGTTTGTTCAGTGATTCAGGCCTTAAGTTATACTTTTTTGTTCTTGACTGATTTATATGTAGGTCATTGTGTGGCTTAACACACAAAATGGGTAACTGGTCAGGTACTGGGACTGGACTGAAAATTGCAACCTGGAAAACTAGTCATCAAGACTACATTTTAAAATACAAGAAAGTTTGGGTCTTTGGAAGCAGAAGGGGTGGGTCAAGACATATGACTACTTTTTTATCTGGTGCATTGATAATTATGTAGCAATTATTATCTAATCTGTTTAATATAATATACATTTTTATCTATACCTGTTTTACTGACCACACTTGTCTTGCTCTTTCTGCAGAACAGTAACAAGCAACGGCAAGTGAGAAAGAAGACAGTGTCCTTCAGTTCCATGCCAAGTGACCGCAAGATGAACAGCACCGCTGCTTGCATGGCCTTCATGTTGGAGGGATGTGAGATGAAGAAAGTTCGCTCCAACTCACGCATGTACAACCGCTACTTCCTACTGGATCCAGATCTGCGTTGGCTCCGCTGGGAGCCCTCAAAAAAGGACTCAGAAAAGGCTAAGTTGGAGATCAAGACCATCAAAGAGGTGCGGTTAGGAAAGAAGACCCCTGTCCTACGCAGCAATGGCCTGTCTGATCAGTTTCCTGATGAGTGTGCGTTCTCAATCATTTATGGAGACAACTATGAGTCTCTGGATTTAGTGGCAAGCACAGCGGATGTGGTCAGCACCTGGGTGATGGGACTGCGCTATTTAGTGTCATACGGGCGACACATGGTTGGTGTGGCTGAACCTAGCCAGCCGAGCGTAAGAACATCCTGGATTGGCTCAGTTTTTGAGCTGGCTGACATTGAGAGGCAGGGGCACATAGACTTGTTCCGTGCCACACAGATTATCAAGGGACTTAATCCAGGCATGAGGGAGTCCCGCATTGAGTTGAAGTTCAAAGAACTTCAGAAGGCCAAAGATTGCTATGGTGAAGGCATTGACTTGGACACGTTCGTAGAGGTATATTGTGAATTGTGCACAAGATCTGAAATATTTTTCCTTTTGGTGCAGTTTTCTAGCAACAAGGAGTACTTGGATTCTAAGGACTTGATGCTCTTTGTGGAAGTTGAGCAGGGAGTTGAAGGTGTGACAGAGGAAATGTGTCGTGAAATTGTGCGCAAGTATGAGCCTTCAGTGGAAGGTCGAGACCGTGGTTACTTGTCCATCGATGGTTTCACACACTACCTCCTGTCATCCGAGTGCCACATTTTCGATCCACAGCACAAGCGTGTTTGTCAGGACATGACACAGCCCCTATCTCACTATTACATCAACTCATCGCACAACGCCTCCCTACTGGAGGACCACTACTGGGGTTCCTCAGACATCAGCAGCTATGTCCGTGCCCTGCGAATGGGCTGCCGAAGCCTGGAGGTGGTGGTGTGGGATGGGCCCGACTGTGAGCCTGTGGTCTACGTAGGCAGTTCAGTGGCATCCCAGCTGGCCTTTTCCAAAGTCCTTGACGTCATAAACCAGTATGCCTTTGAGAGCTCAGAGTATCCTCTGATCCTGTGCCTGGTGACACACTGCAGCGTCCCACAACAGAGGGTCATGGCCCAGCACATGAAGAAGATCCTGGGGGACAGACTCCACACAGAACCTCCCAGTCCAGATGAACACTACCTTCCTTCACCTGAGAAGCTGAAAGGCAAGATCCTTTTGAAAGGGAAGTGTCTCCCTTCTGACACACAAGATTCTGAAGGAGAGGTGACAGATGAGGAGGAGGGGCTCGAGATGTCACGCCGCGTGGTGGGTGCAGATGAGAAGGACCAGCTCAACGGTATTGGCTGCAAGAGGCTCCGTCTTTGCAAGGAACTGTCTGACATTGTCACCCTTTGCAAATCCGTTCAGTTCAGAGACTTTGAATCATCCAAGAGGGAGCAGAAACACTGGGAAATATGTTCTTTCAATGAGGTGGATGCTAACCGTTTTGCTAATGAGTTCCCTGAGGACTTTGTCTGCTATAACAAGCGATTTCTCTCACGGATATACCCGACACCCATGCGTATTGATGCCAGCAATATGAACCCACAAGACTTCTGGAAATGCGGTTGTCAGATTGTGGCCATGAATTACCAGACCCCAGGGTTGATGATGGACCTCAACCTGGGCTGGTTCAGGCAAAATGGCAACTGTGGTTATGTGCTTCGCCCTGCCATAATGCGTGAGGAAGTATCGTACTTCAGTGCCAACGCTCGTGACTCATTACCAGGTGTGTCTGCCCAGCTACTCCACATCAAGGTGATCAGTGGCCAAAACCTGCCAAAACCAAGAGGCTCAGCAGCCAAAGGTGATGTGGTTGAGCCATATATTTATGTGGAGATCCATGGGATCCCTGCAGATTGTGCTGAACAGCGCACAAAGACTGTGTCACAGAACGGTGACAATCCCATCTTTGATGAGAGCTTTGAGTTCCAAATCAATCTCCCTGAACTGGCAGTTTTGCGCTTTGTGGTCCTTGATGATGACTACATTGGCGATGAGTTCATTGGTCAGTACACCATTCCCTTTGAGTGCCTGCAGCCTGGTTACCGGCATGTACCTCTGCAGTCACTTACAGGGGAGTTCTTGCCTAACACCACACTATTTGTTCACGTGGCCATTACGAATAGACGTGGTGGCGGCAAAGCTCACAAGAGGGGTCTTTCTGTGAGAAAGGGGCGCAAGGCAAGGGAATACACTTCGACCAAGACCACTGGAATCAAAGTGGTGGATGAACTGTTCAGGGCTTCCACGCAACCAATAAGAGAGGCAACAGATTTGCGGGAAAATGTGCAGGTAAGGTCAACCCAGAATATAAGGCATGGCTTGATGATAATAGTTCACACATTTGAAACAGAGCAGTGTTTAAAAAACATGTTGCCAATATCTGCTCAACTAGCAGCATTCTGCCTGAATGTAATTCTTTGCTATGCATGAAAAAATGCTTGAATACTGTGGAATGTTCAGGCACTGCAAATTAACACACAAACCTGTGAACACTGAGATTTCATCAGATACCTATTTTGAATTCTTTGGTTCTTCCAATATGTGTTTTGGATCATGTTTGAAAACCGAGTCTTTTGAATAATACAAACTGGTAACTTCAGACCCTAGCAATTAATTTTCAATATCCTCTGTTAAAATCAGAAGTTGTCCAGGGTTGACCTTTGTGCTGATTTAGTCATTCATGATTGGGCCTTTTAATAGGAGAGGACTTTTTATGTATCAGATATAACAGGCACCTCAAAATGCATTATGCAAGCTGGGTTATACAAGAGCACAAACACTCATTAGTGGTTTGAGTGATGGCCTGGAAGCCAAAGGAAACAAAAAGCTCGATTGTGACTACCTCTGCTCTAATGCGATGCTTTGCTATCTGGAGGAAGTACTTTGTTGGCATAATTACTTAACATTTACATGCCACAAAAAGAAAATAATAAAATAAATGACCCAAGTTAACACTTGATCTTTAGACAGAGTTCAATATAATCAGAGTAAAATCATTATGGCTTATGGTGTTGCCAAAGTTGTTTTTCCACTGGGGCATTTATTTCATGATCACACAATCACTGTGAACTCTACTTGAGGACATCCAATTGGTTACCCTGCACAGATGGGATTATTAGTGCCCACATAATGTCCTAGTGATGTTTGGGTCCACACCCATCAGCTTTAACCACATGTTATCCTGGCCAGCACCCATGTTCTTTGGGCTATGGTCCTACTGCCCGCATGTAGCCTTTAAAAATCACATTCGTGGTGCAGATGATTAGAATGTTAGGGAAAATATGTAATATTTTATAAGATTCCATCTAATAAAACATAGGAAATAGCACGTAGCACCAAAAAATGAGCATTGTGTCAAGTGGTACTTGACTTTTAATCTGTGTCAACACTATTAGCTAATTAGCCTAAGCTATGAAGCAGATATTCTTACTATTATACATATTGCTTCATTTTGCATGTAACTTGAAGCTATTACTGCTTGCCCACCTTCACAGCTAGCTAATAAACTACCAACCTCACCTATCAAAACAAAACGCCCTCCCGCATGAGTCTGCAACCTGGTAGATGTTTGCCAGCTATGTCCATGGTGCCTTAAAATCTCTTCCACAAATTAAACGTTTCTTTGCCTATCATCCATGACCAGAAGGCGAGTTTGTTTTGCACAAATTAAACCAGTTTGATAAAACCTTGTAGCTCCCCCATTGCTCTTTATGTTGCTTGTATTTACGGTTGGTACTAGCATTCAGTAAAAAAACATTTGATCACAACACATGGTCCAGAGAACATGGTCTACATTTAAGGTTCTGTTATTCAGTGGAAAACAGACAAAAGCATCCAACCTGCTTTGCAGGTGGCTTTGAACTAGACAGTTTATTTTTGTCCTTTGATGTCCAGTTGATACTGTCGACTGCACATTAACATTTCTGGGGAAGCCTTATTTTGAAATCATTTCTGTTTTGCCACAGTTGAAATTAGGCAAGTCCAGTGTGCTATAACATACTGTATCACACTGTTTGGTTCAAAAAACCCTCATGATGATGAAGAGAAAAGTATTTTATCGGGTCAACTGGAATCCTGCTTAATTGACCGATTCAAATATTTATCATGTTAGATTCTGTTTGACTCACATTTAGCATCATCGTAAGTAAAGTTTCAAGACAGAAATTTGAGACTTCCTAGCTAAAAACTTTCACCAACCCCCCATCTCATACAGTCTTAATTTAAGAGCACACAAACCTCAAGGGATGTCCAGGTAGCTAATTAGAAAGGGAAAACAATGTCTCATGAAACTTTCCCTGCACTATTCTCTCCACTCTGCCTCCCTTTTTCTTTTTTTTCTCATTTCTCTAAACTCTGCTTCAAATATGAACACCACTTAGAGCTTTTTTGTAGGGTCACTGGGATAAGATTAACTTTCTGAACAGGCAAGGCATTGGCTTTTCATAGCTGAAAGATCTACTTTTGCTTTTTGCCCTGCGAGTCAAACAGAGCCAGGCTTCAGTACAGCGGAACTGGCTGCAGGAATAGACATGAATGTCTGTGTGGCTCAGATTTTAAAGATCAGTCAGGTCATTATTAGCTTGAAGGCATTGCCTATGACGTAACTTGACACCACCGACTGACATAAAGTAGGGAATAAAAAGGACCAGAGGTTTAAAGGCAGGGACACAGAAATGATGGAGAAGTGATTCAGGGAACTGAGGAAAATATATGGATTTAGGGTTTTTAACAGTGTTTTCTACTGGACATTTGGGACAATGATATGATATTACAGCACATGTGTATATCAGTTAATTACCCTACCACTGTTTAACTGTCATTTGTCATGAATAATTTACAGTAGTGTAGTGTAGTGTGCTGTTTAGAGTTTTGAGTTCTGCTGTGTAATTAAATGATTTATGCATTGGGTGTCCCCCAACTAAGCTGGAATTTTGAAGGTTAGCACTCGGTTCATATCAGAAATGTAAAGCACCAGCTCATTTAACCATCAAATCTGTTGAGTCAGGTAACAGACACCCACCCTGGCTAGCATTGCACTGTGATGTGGAAGAGGGAGGGCCATCCCACAAGTTAAAGAGAGCAAGACCTGGGCTGCTTATTTTGAGTGGTGTCCACTGATGGCTGTGGCATCACTGGCGGTCAGACTCATCTTCCAACTGTATAGCCTGCCTCTCATGGTCATGCCACACCAATTCTTACTAGTATACTTGCATACCCCAACTCCTAGGTAACGATTATATTCTAACAATATTTATCTTTAGGCCCACCAGTCGGTGTTCAATGCTATTTTTGTTGTTTCAATCTAATAAACTGCTAATTTCCCCACTACTTATTTATCTCTTGATTGATGGAGCAGGGCCCAATATTTCATGTAAGTGATTCTGTGGTGGCTCTAAAGGAAGCACTTCACCCACAGCATGCTCTAGATAATGTGCTTAGTAATTTGCAGGCGTACGTTATCCCCAGAGCAATGCAAAGCATTAGCATTATCATCAGGAAACGACAAGTTGCCACAGCCATCCGTGGCCTGGAGTGGAAGAAAGGACAATAGGCCTCCCCTCTCTCTGGGGACAATGGCCCTCCCTCTTTCCCTGTCAGTGTTCATCATAGAACTGTTTTACAAGATATAGCATCATGCTAGCCTGTCTAATTATGTTGGATATGCAGCAGTAGTAAACATATGGTGGCTGGAGGTACAATCCTATCATAATTTTCATCTGTAGGTGGAATATATCAGAATTATCCCATAATTAATAATTTTGGTAAAAATATTGTCCTAGACATTTAGTTAGGTTTTGTTGTGAAACCATTAAGGAAAATCAATGAACCAGGATGTGCTGAAGGGATGTTGTGTCCAACCAGTCCATGACAGAAAGTGATTGAATCAAATTGTGCCACACACAGTTAACTTGGTAAAAGCTCGAATACCTTTTAGCCTTTTTCTTCTTCTTCTTTTGTTTAATGGAGATTGGCAAACAGCCTTTAGGCTTTTCATTCAGTTATTGATCTACTGAAGGCAGTACACTACAAACAGCAATTACGTCAATGAATGTTTTGTCCTGTCAATCGATTTTTGGATTGAAAGGACCAATCAACCTTTTAGTGGTAGTAACTTGTTACTTCCAGGAGCTTAAAAAAAGGAGAAAAAACATATTTTAAGACAAGAAGATGGTCTTATTAACTATTTTTTTATAACTTAATGATGTGGGTTTCATCAGTCCATCTAGGACCCCAAGCTACTGCATATCTGATTAAAAGCCTTATCAAAGAGATCCTGTAATGGAAATGATAAATTGCCCAATGATAGCTAATTGTGTCTTATTCCTATTTTTGTCATTTATGTTTTTCCTCTTGTACCTCCTTAAATGTTATATTTTAGCAAATGCTAAATTAAAATTAATGTTATCTTTCCAAAGCATCCATGTTACCAAAGAAAGGGGTGGTGGTAGGATACTTGCAGTACTTATAGTCATTTTTAGGACTGGCATTGCAAAAATAATGGTGTTGAAATATGCAAATGAGCAACATCATCTACTTAGATGTGAACAACTGTGGTGAATCCAAAAAGCGTTTGACAGGACCAAACATTCATGGACATCATTGCTGTTTGTAGTGTATTGCCTTGATTACTGTCAATTAGTAGATCAATAAATGAATGAAAAGCCTTTCTTTGTATTGTTCACAGGCTTCAGTTAGAAGGATTGCCAGTACAAGTAATCTGGTAATTGGTTCTGAAACACCATACACACACAAACACACACACACACACACACACACACACACTCTCAGAAAGAGTCTGGAATGATGTATCCACATATTTAATGGAAGCAGCTCTTTCCTATGCTCCCTGGTAGTTCTTGTGTGTGTGTGTGTGTGTGTGTGTGTGTGTGTGTGTGTGTGTGTGTGTGTGTGTGTGTGTGTGTGTGTGTGT
>JBBKCR010000027.1:5766840-5783084 GCA_037577295.1 Ladigesia roloffi | reverse complement strand
TGTTCTTATGAGTAACTAAACCTTTTTGTGACCATGGAATCTTTTTTTGTCTCTCTCTCTCTCTCTCTCTCTCTCTCTCTCTCTCTCTGTCTGTCTCTCTCTCTCTCTTTCTGTTTTCTCTAATCTCTCCTTTTCTGCTGTCTATGTCCCCTTTGCTCCCTGACACTTTCTATTCTCTCTGATCCTCCGACCAAAGGTAGCCTGCACTTCAAAGCACACACACACACACACACACACGGGCTGACATATCCTCAGTCGCACACATACACACACACATACAGACCAGCCTCATTTGCCAAGTTAAGAAAATTGTCCTGGATAAAAGGTATAAATAACTAATAATAATAAATCTCTTTACTTTTTCAGCCCACATATATGTTTAATTTATTTTTAATAGAACATTTTAAAGCCAATATTTTATGAACTGTTGAGTGAGAGAGGGAGCCGAAAAAAGGGAGATGGAGGAGAGTATGGCAGAGAAGAATCAGGAAGACAAAACAGATGGAGACGGCAAAGAGAACACGGTGAGAGAGGGTGAAAGAGGAAGAAAGAGAGAAGGAGAGAGAGAGAGAGAGAAAGAAGGAAACAAGAAAGAAAAAATAGGGCAGAGCGAAAGATGGAGAGAGCGAGACAGAGAGAGAGAGAGAAAGAAAAAGAAAAGAGCGAAAAGAACTTTTCCCACTGAGTCCACTTTATTGTTCTATAAAACATCTGCATTCACATCTCATTTATTTATCTTATATGTTTATCAGTCTTTTGTTTTTAACATTCACCAGAGCACAAGGGAACTAGAGAAAGAGAAAGATTTCTCCCTACTTCCTCTGCAGCACCTCTTTCCTCCTGCACTGTGAACTAATGACAATAATTCCATAGTCTTATAGAGTCAAAAATAAAAGGCGTATGTAGTCCAGCCTGCCGGGCGTGGGCTGTTTTAGTGAGCTTGAGCCTCTCCAGAGTAATATGATTCATGGGTGATCTATTAACGAGCTACACTTTTGTATAATTTCGCACAGTGATGGGTGATGTGTCGTGTGTTAATTGTTATTGTAGAAAAAGCCTTTGCAATACTGAAGGCTACAGTGTGCAAAAGCCCTGTGAGCATCCTGACCAATGACAGTTCAGATGGGTTTTTGTTGGTGATTTAATAAATAAAGGTATTCAGAATTAGACATGTGAACTGAACTGTGAGAGTGACGTTGTTCTCCTTTTTCCCCTTTTTTGCTTTAATTATGACCCCCTGTTGGGTGTGCGCACAGACAGCAACTTCCTGCTGGGAAATGCTCAGGGTTCCCGCGGCTACCCCATTGTTTACTGTTCAGATGGCTTCTGCGAGCTCACTGGCTTTGCCAGAACTGAGGTCATGAAGAAGACGTGCACGTGTCACTTTCTGCATGGCCAAGAGACGAGCGAGAGAGTGACTCAGCAGGCGCAGAAGGCCTTGGAAGGCCAGAGGGAGTACCAGGCCGAAGTGCGCTACTACAAAAAGAACGGTACGCCACAGCTGTTGACCTTGCTTGAGCTACGCTGACTTTGTTTATGTGAGAATGAAGAAACACAAATACAATTCAAGTTTAGAGTAAAACTAACAGGATTCTTAAAGTCACTGGGGGTTCTTGGGCGCCAAAGGTAACAATAGCATATTACACTAATATATGTTGGAATATACCCTAATATTTCTAAATCTTCATTCTCAAACTTAGTGTTAAAATCACCCTGTATTGTTTTAAGTAAATGTTGTTTTATATATTATAACATAAGAAATTATCCAACAGGCAACACCAATATGTTAATATTCAGCTGGAGCCTAGCTGTTCCTGCGCAACATGCTGCTTTAGAAGCTATGATTGCAACCTCTTGGGATGAAATGGCTATCTCAGTCCATTCATCATCAAAAATATAACACAGGAGCAATAGTCAAAATTGGCTAGCTAGCTACAAATCCACTTTAATAGCTTACTAGCTTATTATGTTGAAATTCTTCGCGTTTGTATTTTAAAAACCTGTCATTTTCTGAGTTACAATATGTGCAGACAATATGAACATAGACTATTGCATGAAGAATAGGTTCATGTTCAAAGACTATGACAACTAAAGCAAAAATAGCAATTGACATTGGATGAAATCCATTTTTTTAAGTTAAATTCTTGATAAATGAAAAAAATATATAAAACATAACTGAAATGTTTATATTTACACAGATTGCAAAGACATTTGCAAAAGTGTGATTTTTCAGAACAAGATTTTTAGAGAATGCATGCAGCGCAAAGCAAAGATTTTTTGGAATAAATTTGTATCCTACCAGGTCAACTTGACCCCCTCGCTAAACGCTAGAGTTCCGTTATTTCAGTACTGCTGAGCAGTCATGCTAGATTTTTATCAGGGCAATCATTAAAATGCACAAATATCTGGGGCCAGGTTCAGCCCGTTCTGTCAGGTCAAAGGCCACCACCACTGAATCCCACACTAGAACAGAGGTTGAAACCAATTCAGTTGAGGTCAGTGTTTCTCATTCCAATTATGTGTTTCTCTGAGAATGATTCTTTTGTTGGGTATCAGGAGCTCCATTTTGGTGCCTGCTGGACATTGTACCCATAAAGAATGAGAAAGGAGAGGTGGTGCTTTTCCTCTTCTCCTTCAAAGACATCACTGACTCCTACGGCAAGACTCATCATTGCTCCAATAGTCAGGGTAAGGCATCTGCTGTATTATTTAAAAAATGCTTATAAATGAAGGATTTAAAAATTGCACTGAAAAGTATTATATTGTATTTTACAATGTTTTATTTGTTTCATTACAAGGTTCAAAAGTTCTAGAAATGGCTGAGAAGTCTGCCCATGGTTGCTTGGCAACAAAAGCATACTTGGCAACATTTACGGTTTATCTCAAATGCATTGTAACTACCAATTATTTATAGAAAAGTCATATCTAATAACTCCCTTACTAGTAAAGTCACAGTGTGGCTTATTGCTTTATTATTAGAAGCAGCTCACTGGTGGTTCAACTGAAAAAAGAGAAAATACTTGGAGTTTTTGTACATACCTTGCTTTGTATGGACAAATCAAACTATTTCTTTAGTCCATTTTGACATTCACACTAAACAAATAAAACAGGCCACCAAAACTGGAGGGCATCTGTCTACTTCCAGCTGTTCCCTGGTTCAGTTTGTGGACGGTGGGTCTTTACAAGGGTCCGCAACAAAGAAAAAGGAAGCTCTGTACTTTCTCTAATGCATGTCTTAACATTTGACTATTCACCGATGCTCATATTGCTCCCAGTATTTCCCCCCAGCTAAATAACTCATATAAAAAACTCATTAATATTAATATTAAAATGAATATTTTGGCACTAATGGAGAAAAATCTTATCAGTTTCTGGCCATGTATTGAAGAAATGAGTGTGATTTGAACATCTAGGTATAAAATCAGACTCACACACATAAAAACTGTTTATGAAATGCAAGCACACTCCAAACCAAAGTGTTTTTGAAGCGATGCCACACAAACCTATTCCCTAATTGGCCATTTAATGGGAGTTGTTGGGTTTTTTAATCCGGCTGAAAGCACTAAACGCTTCTTTAGGGAACCAAAATGAAATCTTGTTTCCAAGAGCTCTTTTTGTTGCCATGCTTTTGCCGAGGTAAACGGAAGTCAATCTCACTCAAAGTCTGTTTCTCTTTTTGTTTTCGGCACACCACAAGACGGGACCCAGAACAGGAAGTCCGGCCGCTCGCGTCTGAGTCGAGCACGTGAGCGCGGACGGAGTGTTCTGTACCAGTTGACCAGTCAGTTCACAAACCGGAGCAAAGGAAAGCTGGCAAATGTAGGTTACCATGACAGCATGATTATTATTAGACTGTCCTTACATGAAATGAAACATACATTGCTGCACCTCTCCCACTCTGGCAAACTTGGAGCTCTGCCGCCTCGTTCACTTTTTTAATTGGCAGGAAACACTCGCTGAGGGGTCAAGGCATCAATGTCAATTTTATTTTCATGTACATTGAGTTCTGCTCTGGCTATGTTCCTTTGTTACCTTTACAGATTTTTTCCCCAATCTTTTCTTATTAAACCGGTCAGCCATGGTGTGTTTAAGCTTGACCTGTAATGTCAATACTGAGGCTGTTTAATATCTGCTTCAATTATCTTCACCTGAAGATAGCATAACATATTCCATTCTAGAAGAGCTACAAACTGAATCTGCTCTCCTGTGTTCCATCTTAGATGTTATTAAGCCCCCCTTTTACTCCTTGCTGTTGCATTGCTTTAGCACCATTATAGTGTGGATTGTGGAAAACCACCTTTTAGTAGGCGTCATGGTAACAGGTGACATTTCTTCTCAATAATATAATGTACAAACAAAACATACTAAGACAAAAGAACAGGATCTAAATAAGTGATCAGAACTTAGTAGGGTGTTGTTAATAATAATAATAATAATAATAATAATAACAATAATTATAATAATAATAAGAAGAAGAAGAAGAAGAAGAAGAAGAAAAGTAAATAAGATAAGATAAGATAATATAATATAAGATAATATAAGATAAGACAAGATAAGATAAGATAATAGTAGATAAGATAAGATACGATAAGTTAAGTTTCAAATATTAAGTTTAACATTTTACATTTTAACATTGAGTATTGAGAATTGCATTAAAAATTTAAGATTAATATTGTCTGGAGGTAAGGAATTCGAAACTTACCCGGACTTGGCCACATATTATTCTTTAAACAACTGGCTTTTTTGATATTACAGAGGTATTACAATGACTTTACAACATAAATAGAAATAAACAAATAAACATCATACTGCGATTTGATGTACATGAGTGTGTTCGGCTAACCATTTCCAACCTGTCTTCCAAAATGTAATGTTACACCAATCGCCCATAAGATGTAAACCACCTTCGCAAACTGCGTCGGTCACTTTTGTGCCGCCACAGCAGCTCTGATCTTTCTAGGCATGAGCTCCACAAGATCCCTTAGATGCTTGATCAGACTGAGTTCTGAGGAATTTGAAGACCAAGTCTAGAACTTGAAGTCTTGTTCTTCAAACCATCCCTTAATATTTCATGCCGTTGGTCAGGATGCATTATCCTGTGGAAAATGGCCAAAGCCATTAGAATATACTGTTGTCATGCAGGGGCGAACTTGGCCTGCAGCAATGTTTATTTGTATGCCCACGGCCCATCAGTTCACCAGTTGTCTCTCTTCGATCTACTTGTGGTTGGTTCTGACCACTGTGCTCCCCGAAAGACCTGTTGTTTTGAGATGTTTATGCCCTGTTGCCTTGCCGTCCCAATTAGCTCATTTTCAGAGTGATATGAATGCATTCCTGCCTCCAGCACATAGATTACAAGAACTTTTCACTTGCTGTCTAACGTATTCCACCCTGTGACAGGTGCCACAGTAAAGATAATGAATGTTATTCACTTCACCTGTCAGCCGTTTCAGTGTTGTGACTGATTGGTGTACCATCCAATACTTTCTTTAGCAAACCAGCGCTTGAATTGAATGGGGGCTGAAGCAAACCTGTAATCTTCTAACTGTATTCTACATTTAAAAACTGCTTGTTACCATTTCCTATGTTTATATATATTTATGAAACACTTTCTTTGGGTGCTCCAGACTTTTGCACAGTGCAGTGTGTGTATGAATCTGAACAAAACCGTCTTGTGTTTTTCCAGAATGTTTTTTCCAAGCCAACCCTCCCGGAGTATAAAGTGGCCTCGGTCCAGAAGTCGCGTTTCATCCTGCTCCATTATAGCGTGTGCAAAGCATTGTGGGACTGGTTGATCCTCCTGGCGACCTTCTATGTGGCCGTGACTGTCCCGTACAACGTGTGCTTCTCTGCTCCTGATGACAGTAACCAAGACCCAGACTGTGACTCCACCTCCCGGAGCACCATTGTCAGTGACATAGCAGTGGAGATGCTCTTCATCCTTGGTGTGTATATTCGAGTGTGTGTGAGTGTGTGTGACTGTGTGTCTGTGCATATGTGGAGTCACCTGACAAATATTGCCATGACAACACCACATGGCAGCATTCTAACCAACTGAACAGATAGCAATTAGTGTCCACCCAACCTGCCCCTCTTCTACCCCCTCACTATTCCCTGCACTCTAAAAAGGGCTCTTTGGAGCAGACCCACATAAGGACAGCTTTTAGTTCCCTTTGTGTTTTGCCTGATTGATCTAATACCATTCTATTTTAAAGCATTACAGTTTTCGAGATGACCTGTCAACCTGCCTACACCGTTTTTTAAGTTCACTACCTATGTGGAGCCTAATCTGCAAGTCCGTTTTACATGTATTGGTTTTATGATGGCATGAAAGCCAAAACACTTACATACAGTATATGAACAAAAGTATTGGGATGTCTGACCATTAAATCAGCAGAGATTTTATTGACACTGACTGGAAGTTTCAGCCCTGAGAAACAAAAAATGTCCCAATACTTCTGTCCATAAAGTGTGTATTCATACATTCAGCCTAAAGTTGTTTTGCTCCCCAATTCCCATTAAGGTTGTAAGCCAGGACAGATTCACTGAGTGAGGAAAGCAGAGTGAAATTAGTATTTATACCACAGAGTCTTTACCCTTGTAGTTTAATGATCCATGTGGTATACAATGTTGCTGTTTTAAACGGATAGCTCAATTTTTACACAGTCCAATCACAAATTTGGGGAGTGTGAAACTGGTTGATTAAGTAAAGACTCTAATTCCAGGAATTCAAAGCATCCAGCCGCTGTTGACAGCTGCTGCTTTAGATGACAGAAATTGTCATTTACGATCATTGACATATTAATGTAAAGCTAATTTTGAATTCTTTTAATATATTTAAATATATAAGGGATCAAATCGAGTTACTATTGCATTGTAATGAATGAAATGCTTTCTGAAACGTAAGACCCCAAAGCAAAAAAGAGCCTGGATGGTTAATCAGTGGTAAAAATGATTAAGGATAATGAAACAGATATTATAACTGTTTTGGCACATAAACACAGACAAATGTTTTATGGAGGGAGCCCTCTCAAGAAGAATGGGCGATTCTTCAGTGATGAAATGTGCAGTATGACCCATTTTAAAGCAAAAAACATAATAGAAAGATGCGATCCCAGTCAAAGCCCTTATCCAGAATCGTATATCTGTGCTAAGAGTGACTTTCAGTCTCTAGTTTTACCTTGATTGCGCTTGCAAAGGGTGTGACATCCGAGCTGTGCTCCTCATAAAAGTGTAAATGAGGTGAAGACAAGGTGATGATTACACCAAAGCCTTCTTTCACGCACCAAACATGCACTCTTACAGCGGCAGAGGAAGCCTGAATAAGTCTCTTGATGCAGGAGGCTCAAAGAGTACAACAGCCAGAGACATTGTAAACACAGGCAGGCATTCAAGGGGATTAATGCCTAAATGCATTCTGCCTGAACCACCTTGATTTCTGACTGACTGAGTCATGACAGGCTCATTTTACACAAAAGGATATGAGCTCTGCATTACCGGGCTTCATTTGTTTTCTTTCAATCATTTCCCACATAATAAGCTCCCACAAAGAGCACAGACAATACACTCCGCCATTAGAAAAGGCACATCTCTCAGGCTTGAGCAAACGTTCAGTGTTTAGAATATGCCCCCCATGTATGCTGAAGTGCCCCTGCAAGAGTGCTGAATATTCATAAAGCGCCGTGTGTGTTGTCTTTTTCTTTACATATTTAAATATTCATACTCGTATTTGTGCATTTCAGGCAGGCATTTAAACCAAGAGAACATTGTGCCGCCTAAACGAACGCCATTACACAAAACGCTGATTAATAATTGCCCAATAGACATGTAATAACTATGTAATACACCGTGCTCTGCAGATATCATCTTAAATTTCCGCACCACCTACGTGGGACCAGCAGGCCAGGTGGTCTATGACTCCAGGTCAATCTGCCTACATTATTCAGCCACCTGGTTCATCCTGGACCTCATCGCTGCCCTGCCTTTTGACCTGCTGTACGCATTCAACGTCTCAGTGGTGAGTTAGTGTGCGTGTGTGTTTGCCCAATATAAAATGAAAATTGAAATAAAACATTTTATTTGGCCCCACTCATGAATAGCCTAAAAGCAAGATGACTGAACTAATATACAATTAAATACCTTCTCTCATAGATCTCGTGAATTCAAGTGCATATTTATGTTCTGAGTAGTGCATGGACAAATTTTATTCAGAACAAGTGTTTTAAAAACTGTTGAAATATATATCAACATTCTCTGCAGACTTATAATCAAAACAAAGTCTGATGTATATTAACAGTAATCACTGGAAATCGTTTTTCAAAAACACAGTCAGAAAGTGACCTTTCTGTCATATGGGAACACAGCACAAAAATCCAACCTCTGCATTTAACCCATTAACCAGGTAAAGCGGTAACTTGCTCAGGGTAATTTTTGCTATTTTTGGCCTAAATATTTTGGTACATCCCTAATACATATATACTTACATATTAAGGGCCCATCCTCTGACTTATAAAAAATAAATAACAGATTGATTTTTCAAAATTGTATTAAAAGAAAACATTAGAAATACTTCTTCAACTCTCTGGACACAATCTCATTCTTCACCAGGATAATTATCTTCAAAAATTTGCAAAAATTACATCCAGTAGAAAGAAAAATCTAAAGTTTTGACAATGATATCTTGGTCTCCAGACCTTTCTCCCACTGAGATCTTTGGGAAAAGTTTGTCCAACATGTTGGAAATTAGCGTCCAGTAAGTGAGACAGAACAGTCCGTAGGATTGAAGAGATGCTGGGAGCATTTGGGCATAAGTTATTTCAAAATGTTGCATGAAATGATGCTGCAAATCTGTATTTCTATCATTTATATACATCTCTATGCATCCACAGACAAATATGCTGAAATTGCTGTGCACAGATCAATAACTTAATGATCTACATAGAAGTCTGGTGGCAGGAAAACAGGAAAAAGACTTGCTACAAGCATGAAAATAATCGAATGAGAGGAACCAAGACACAAAATGGGAAAGAGCATGACTAATACATTACTGATGTGAAAAGATTTCAGAAAATCTTTGCAGGATGCTGGACCACTTCCTCAGCTGAACTGAATAAAGTAGATACAGATATCTCACGGTGGTCTGTTTATGGGTAAATGTTCAAACCCAGCACTTCAGAATCCCCAAATCTGATCTGTGTGTGTGTGTGTGTGTGTTTTAGACATCGCTGGTGCACTTGTTGAAGACAGTGCGTTTGCTGCGGTTGCTGCGGTTGCTGCAGAAGTTGGACCGCTACTCTCAGTACAGTGCGGTGGTCCTCACTCTGCTCATGTCCGTCTTTGCCCTGCTTGCCCACTGGCTTGCCTGTGTCTGGTATGTCATCGGCCGCAAAGAGCTAGCTAGCAACGACCCACTCACCTGGGACATTGGTAAGTGTGTATGTGTGTGTGTGGTAACTATTTGTAGAGTGGAGCAAAGTGTGATTTCAGATAATTAAGCTGTATATTCTAAATCCAGCTTATTTGAAGTCTCAGTTGAAGTGATAGGATACAAAGTTTATCATCCAGTAGAGGGACCATATTCTACATTTTTTCTCATTATAAGGTTTGTTTAATTTTATCAAAATGTCATACATCATTTTATTTGGCCGTTTTCCAAACATCCATTATCCATTGTTTTGTTTACTGTGCCTTTAAGACTGATATATAGAAATGTTCCTGTTGTGATTGGCTGCACTATATTATACCAAACTGAAAAGACAGTGAATGCTGAAATGTTTCTTATAACTTCAGTATGAATGGGTGAAGTAAACTAATGTAGGCTGAAAAGGGAGACATACATAGATGCAAACGTGTTGATTTTCATGACATCAGAAAAAAGTGATTTCAGGCCGTTTTTACTGCTTTAGTTTATTGACAGGGGGAGACAATGAAACATTTGGAAACTTTAACTTTTCTACATTTTTCTACATTTTAATATACTATATGAAAGGAAATTATAGTTATAGTGCCACTTTGCCACTTTAAAACATTTTAATGCCAATCTAAAACATTTTAAAAATGTTATATATATATTTCCCCCCCTATATGTCTATATTTCTATATCTTTGTAATATTTTTTATCATGTCCTTATTTGTACTTATCATGCCCTTATTTTACATTTTATTCCTTATATTTATTTATTTATTTATGTATTTATTTATTTATTTATTATTATTTTTTAATTAATTTAATTTAATTTTTCTTTAAGGTCACCGGCGGTCATACAAGCATTTCACTGCATATCGTACTGTGAATGACAAATAAAATGTGAATTTGAATTTGAATTTGAATTTGAATTTAGTTTTCTAGTTTTTTTTTATTTTATACTGGCTCTTTAAAATTAGAATCCTGGAATCCATGTGCAAAGCACAGATAATACACTGACTGCAGGAGAAAAGAATAAAGCTAGCAGTGTACTGTATTATCTGGTTATTATAATGTATTGCAAAAATAGATGTGACACCCCTGACTGTGGTAAGGTCACTGTGACAAATAACCTTCAGCGCTATGTTGCTTTAATTAAAAAGTTTCATTATAAACTCATGAGATATGTGGTGTGTCACCAAAATGGTCGAAAAAAATGTGTGTAAAGCTAAAGCACAGGTTGCAAATTTTAAGATTTATTTCACATATTGAATATAAAAACAGTTTTACGGGATCGTTAAAGATCAGTCCTCCAAAGCATGTTCAGAATCAGAATCAGAAAACTTTATTTATCCCAAAGGAAATTGTTTAATGTTGACAGATGTGTAGGCCAGTGCTTGATCTTTTATTTGATCCCATCATGCATTCAGTTTTTGGTCTGTAGTTTATATGGCCATTAGTGATTTAGCGCTTTTGCTCTGTTTCTCTCAGGCTGGCTGCAGGAACTGGGGAAGCGCTTGGAGACCCCATACACCAACGGCACAGTTGGTGGTCCTTCCATGCGCAGCGCCTACATCGCCTCGCTTTATTTTACTCTGAGCAGCCTGACCAGCGTGGGCTTCGGCAATGTCTGCGCTAACACTGATGCTGAAAAGATCTTCTCCATCTGCACCATGCTGATTGGAGGTGTGTGCTATAATTTAAGTAGTTTAAGGAAGTGTCATTTCAATCATATCAACAGTTTACTATGAGGAACAACATTAGGACCATGGTGCAACACAAAGAACAAAAACAGACCCACAAAGAACAAAATCAGAACACCTCAAGACTACAGAGAGCAAAACAGCAAAAGAGAAACAGTATAGTAATTTACAGGACAAGACAAAATACACTGCAGCTAACAGGAGCAGTAACTGCACTAGAGAGAGTGAAAACTGTATGACAACACACTTTATTCCAGCTGCAGAGTCGCTAATCGAAAAGATATCTCGCCCGAAACGTGTTTCCTCAACGATCATTTAGACGTGAACAGCTGTTGCAGTAATCAACTCATCAACAACATCAGATTTCACTGTGGCTCTGAATACGTTGGCTTTGTACAAGATGTTCCTCATTTACATCTCGAGTACATTATTTTTGATGGATCACACCATGCTTGCTGTTGCATCATGATTTCATTTCCAGCCCTGAGCTTCACGAGGCATTTCTACTGTCACAATTTCTTAAAAGCTTAGAAGACTTGTGTAATTGTGGCTGTTTAAAGCCACCATTTTTGGGTTTGTACACTCTTTGTTTGGGTTTTCACTTTCTGTATTTCTGGTTTATTTGAGGGACTTTTATGTTGACGCTTGGTTTAGGTCACATGGTCTGGTCTTGTGTATTAGTTTCACCTGCCCCTCATTTAAGTCCCATTAGCTCCTGTATTTAAGTTGGTTTATTTCACTCATTCTTTATCTATGCATCGCCTCACATCCCTTGTGTTTCTTGTTGCTGTGTTTACTTTGTTTAATTTTGAGGGCCATCGAGCCAGGTTTGTGTTCTGTTTTGTTTAAGTTTAAATAAAACCCCCAGAATGGAGCCCTGGTTGTCTCGTCCCCTCTTTAGGTAGTTCACGGATGGAGGCTCACGCTTTCACTCGTGACAACTTAGCATCTTATTGTTGCTTTGTTATTCACTGTGCACTGGAATTACATGATTTGAAGTCAAACAAGTATAATATTCCCTTCAATGTAATTTTTACCTCATCATTATCATTGGCAGAAGAAAATGACCTTAATATTTTCTTTTCCCAACGTAAGACAGGTTTCATTTAATAGGCTAAATGGAGTTCATTATGTGATTCACTGTGTAAATAGCTGTGCTATTACATTATGTAAACCCTCGTTTTGCAACAACGATAGCGTCTGATTGCAGCTGGGCACTATTAATCAGGTCGGGTTCTAATGTTGGGTGATTAGTTCTGAATCACAAGAAACACTTAGATGGAGCTTCATCACTTCAAAGAATGTGAAACACAATCACCAGGCCAACAGATGGTAGTAAGAGAACTACCCCTGTGATTGGAAGGTTATTCGAATACCAGGACTGCCAATGGCACCACTGAGGTACCGTTGAACATGATACCATCCCCACAAACACACACACACACGGGATGCCACACTAGTGATTGCCAACCGCTTCACTTGATAAGAGTTAAATTCATAGGACATATTTCACACTGTGTGCTGTGCTGTGGTGTGCTCACATGTGATAAAAATGCCACTTTATTTTTACTCACCTTACTGTACAACCCAAGGGGCGGAGCTGTATGTCCCCACAGTTGACGCTTGACAGTTGAGCTTATGTGCATGTACAGCTTCTCCAGAGCGTCCCAGTTTACTATCAGTGTATTGTTTGGAGATGACAGTGGCGAGTGCATAAACAAGTGGCTATATCAGCAACAGGGCACCTTAAAGGGTCTAATTAAGTGTTGGACATGGTAGAAAATGCTGTTAAATGTTTACTTCAACTTCGTGAAGGCTGATGGGTATTAAAAAACATAGTATTCCAAAACCTATATGCATTTTTGCAAATGGCTCTTAAATGTTCCCTTCAGTTTCATGAAAGTTGATAGGTTTAGGTCTGTTGGAAAACTTTACATTGCACAAATTCTAAGCCTTTTCTGTTTCCCCTGGCAGCCCTGATGCACGCAGTGGTGTTTGGTAATGTGACGGCCATCATCCAACGCATGTACTCGCGTCGCTCTCTCTACCACACGCGCATGAAGGACCTGAAGGACTTCATCCGAGTCCACCGTCTGCCTCGGCAATTAAAGCAGCGCATGCTGGAGTACTTCCAGACCACTTGGTCTGTCAACAACGGCATCAACGCCAACGAGGTGAGAGACGCTCTGCAGGCGGATTAAGAGGCGCTATTCATTTATCAGTCAGGTCCATCAGGACAACAGTCATTAACTGTTCAATATGTGAAACACTGATGTCAGGCTTTTTAAGCTGGCCTGGACAAAAGAGTAAATGTAAATGAGGGCTGTTGTTATTACTCGATTTTAATCAATAGCTCGATTAAAAAATAATACATGTACATATACTGCATCAGTTTAGGGATTGTAGTTTGACGTAATCATCAGGTTATTATCAAGCTGCATTCTAATCATTCAAATGGGAATCTTGCCCCAGTTTTGCCCACCTAACAAAGTACCTCCTGACCCACTCACTCTGGGCAAAAATCCATCCAGTTTTGGCTGGGAAACATTTCAGTCTGACAAAACTGCTTCAGCTGTGGATGTTTATGTACATTGTCACATAATGTGTTAATAATAGTCTAAAATGACTTTGATATGAAAGGTAAACTGGAATGTCGACAACAATAAGTTCAACAAACTCACAGATAATAATAAAAAGATCCCACCAACTTTACTAAATGTGAGTGTAACATATTACAATATATAAAGCTCATTTTATGCATATGTCTGTATTGAATTGGATGAGTTGTAATTTATACTACAAGTAGGTGAGCTGAGGCACAGAAACCATCATGAAGAAATAATGCAATTGGCACCAATGGGTTGCAAAATGAACTGCAAAAATAATGATGCCAAAAAGTGCAAAACAAAAACTGACATTCTGGAAGGGCTTTAAAAATAACAAGTGTAAATCTAATCTAAAAATAGAAACTCACTGCAATGTAAGCTGCTTCTTGAACCAAATACGAGAGGGTCTCAGTGGAATGGCCAGGGAAAGGTAAAGCGCTAGAGGAATACAATCTACTATTACAATGCCTAAGCTAAACTGACACAATTAAAGGCTTTTTAAGGCAAGGCCAGGGTTATAATTACAACAAAGCTTCCCTGCTGTGTTCCAATTGGCCTGTTGCAGTGGAGCTTGCTTTAATGCCTGTATTACTGAAGCCCTGCACCACTTCCATACCGAGTTATACACACTGAGCTTGATGTACTTGTTTCAGCCATAAATCACTGATATGTACTTGAGGAAAAAGGTGGGAGGAGGTCTGGCCTACATTGCTGCCAGTCCAGTAATGCCAGACATACTGAAGCAAAGTCTGGGGGTCATTTAGGATTGGACTGAAAGCTGCTGTTATTCAACAAATGTGTTATAGCAATTGTAGAAGTTAAAGTATGACTTGGCCCATATTGGGTTTGTATTGAGACAAGCCCTGTTGTATGTTCATCTTATGTAGTTGGTTCCTAATGGTGTGAGCCCATTTTCTCTTAATACCCCTGATTATTCGTTACATACATTGAGGAACATTCAGTATTAGGAATATTTAGCAAATCTGGGTCATGTCTACTTTCACTGCGCTAATTTACCACTTAACATGACCTCACAGCTTTTGAAAGAGCCACACTGGAAAACAGGCACAGATAATTATCTAGCACAGAAAAGTGGAGGTTTTGAGCGAGGGTGGGGGCAGCGTGGTGACTAGTTCATTTGCACTTTGTCGGCGCACTAATTTATGCAGCGAATGGGGGAAAAAAGCAGCAAAAACACTTCGTGCGCTTCACAGGAACTCTGACGCTCCCGAGAACTGTTGCTAGCATGTCGTCTCGCCGCTGTTGGTGGAGATCACGTTTGGTCTGAAGTGGAGGCACAGTCTTCTCCCCTTTTCAGACCCAGAAAACGTGTCAAAATTTTGAGCCAAAATGTACATCTTTTTCTGTTCTGGAGCTGAGAGCGTGATGTCGGTGATGTAAAGAGGTGTGAAGGTGCGAAGGTCCTTCTTTGAATGACATTGAAGTTTAAAAAAAGGCAGTTATATCCATTTAAATGTTGAACTGAGGCATTTTGCTGCAGTTTGATTGGTCATGTACTTCCACACACTGGTCTCCATCTGTCCAATGGGAAATTAGTTCAACACATCACATATTTACTACCTATTCAGTTTCCTTTTCAGTTCTTTCATGGGATAGTAACTCAGATAATTGGGAACCCTTGAGAAATTCTGAATTCCTGTATGAATTTCTCCTACTCATAGGTCACAAACCCACCCAACTCATTAACAGTTAACAGTAACAGTTCAGTTTTACTCAGAAACGGTATTGCAGTGTACATTCACAGGACATTGTGAAGCATAAACATTCTACAAATTATTCATACTTTAATGTAACTGCTTTGTTTATTGCTAAACTACTGCTAGTTTCTTTGGTCAATTACGTCTGAAATGAACACCGTCATTTAACTCTAAAAACTGCAAGAATTTGGATTTGTCCTCAGTCTCACATTGATAAATATATTGTATTATTATAATTAAGAACATTATGAAGGCTCATCCTCTCATCCTCAATAATATCCTGAAGGCTCATCTGTCCAGAGAGCATTTCCTCTCCTTCTACGCCCCACATAAAGATTTTAGCACTTAGAACTCGCATTGCTCTGAAACCACTGTGGTTTCTCAAATTGTATGTTGCTTTGGATAAAAGCTTCTGAAAAATAAAAGCAATGTAATCGTTCAGTTTGAGTGTGAATCCTGAATTGCCTTGTACCCGTCATGAGCTGACTGTTTTCATTTTATTTTTCTAGCCTGAAATCAGACTGCAGGTGGTGGGCATATTGATTTATGTGAAATTCTTTTGTCACCGTGCTCGCTTTACACAGATGTCAACTCTCTCGCAACAGAACGGCAAATGTGTTATGCTGTAATGATAAGATCACAATGACAAATTTCTCTCTGTCAGTCTCTCTCTGTCTTTCTCTCTCTCTTTGTTTCTCTCTCTCTGTCAGTCTCTTTCTTTCTCCCCCCCTCTCGTAGTCTCTCTTTATCTCTCTGCCTCTCTCTCTCTCAATCTCTCTCTTTCACTCTCTCTCTCTTTCCCTCTCTGTGTCGC
>JBBKCR010000027.1:5755148-5766740 GCA_037577295.1 Ladigesia roloffi | reverse complement strand
CACTCCATCTCTCTCTCTCTCTCTCATTTGTATTAAACTCTGTAAGAGAGACTGACCAGCTGTTCAATAAAGTAAAATCATGTCTGATTATGTATGAAACAGCCAGAATATTTAGAGTAGAAAAAAACTACAGCCAAGAAGAAATCCGAAGGTTAGAAATGTGATCATAAGTGCACCAGTATAGGGGCTTTGGACATAAGGTGTACTGCCTCTAGTGGCGCCTATTGATTCTGTGCTACACTGTCTTCCACGACTTGTTGCGTAATTCCTCCCTTATTAGGCATGTTTGTAAGTCACTCCATCTGCTGTCTAGCCTCAGAAAAGAACCAGCCTGTGTTTTTATTGCCCCTTCTAGCTTCTGCATGACTTTCCTGATGAGCTGCGGGCAGACATCGCTATGCACCTGAACAAGGACATCCTGCAGCTGCCACTGTTTTCCTCTGCCAGCAGGGGGTGCTTACGCTCCCTCTCTCTGCACATCAAGACCTCGTTCTGCGCCCCGGGCGAGTACCTCATCCGGCATGGTGATGCCCTGCACGCCCACCACTTCGTCTGCTCCGGATCCTTAGAGGTGTTAAAGGATGGCATGGTGCTTGCCATACTGGGTAAATCCCTTTTACATATATGCATTGGCTTCATAGCCTTACATTTAGGCAAATTCTCATAATCCCAGTGAATATGAACCTTTAGTGAATCAACATAGAGAATATATATAATAGAAAATCAGCAGTACTTGTTCACAGTATACAAATATACACTGCTTGCACGTCTTACACTCTTTTGGGTATTTTGTCAGAAACATCTAAAACTTACACTATGTGGACAAAAGTATTGGGATATCTACCCATTGCCCCAACAGGGACTGTAATTACAATCCTATAGACTTTAATAGGGAGTTTGACCCCCCTTTACAGCTGTTACAGCTTCCATTCTTCTTGGAATTCTTCCCACAAGAAGACCTGGATCACATTCTCAGTTCATCCCAAAGGTGTTGGATGAGTTTAAGCTCATCTAATCGTGTCTTTATGGACCTTGCTTTGTGCCCAGGACCACAGTCATGCTGGAATAGGAAAGGGTCTTCCCCAAACTGTGTACACAAATTTGGAAGTAAAGGGCCATCTGAAATCAATGTGTCCGAATACTTTTGTCCATATAGTGTATAATGTGGTAGAGGTGCATGTCAGTCCATCATTGTAGTGGGAGGGTTGTGTGTGATGCTGTGGTACAAGGACACTGTGGTGTTTACACTTTCTAACCGCACACATTTATTCACACTCTGTAGCTTTGCAGTCAGATAATGCAACTCTTTCCACACAGAAATTATATTAGTCATCCTCTGGTCAGTTCCTGGCCACTGCTGGCTGGTTATTTTTGTTAGGCATATCATTCTAATCCTAGCTGTGAGAATGAGGTTTGAAAACCACAACTGCATTAGATACACTTTACATCTGATGCATTATTTTTCGGTAAAAATATGTTTATATTTTGTGAATATCAATGCAAACATATAATTAAAAATACAGATCTTTACTTCCACCCACCCAGTGATGAACATCTGATCGAAAATATTCTAAGCTAACAAATGACAACACAAACATTTATACACACCTATATACATGCATCTGATGCACACAATAAGATGTTAGTGTCACTTCTGTCTTTTGTGGTCGTATGGTGTTCTCATGATGGTCTTTTCCAATGAAGAAGGGAGTATAGAGGGACCTGTGCAGAAACAGATGGGCTACAGTAATTTGTCAGTAATTTGTCACTGATGGAACTGATGGAACAATACCTTGTAATTTTTTGCATGATTTGGAAATACCAATTGAATCAGCCCAGCTAACCTATAGAAATGCCCCAAATCGACTTACAGGGTGTTCATGTTACTCTAAACTGTCCTGTTTGACTGTAAATACAGTCACTTATGAATGTATTCTGCCTGACATTACAAGACATCTTCCAGAAATCTTAAATATTATCTAAATCTTACAATCTATTTATAATAAACTGACAAAAATTCTAACAGACAGAGGCTACCAAAGGAGAAATATGCTATAAATGACCAAAAATGAAGTTCTTGTGCTTGCTAGCCTCTGATAGCTTTACTGTAAAGTCCTGAGACGATTTTAAGTTATTTTGGTTAGCCAATGTCATTTATAAGCCTAAAATTGTTACACTGGGAAAAGTTAGTATGGAAAATGTATAATTTACAATGGATGGTCCGAGTATAAATCTGAATCAGACATAATAACAAAGTTTTAAGACTTAAAACTTATTGGCCAGGTCTTTCCTTTCCTTTGATGAAGTGAAATTATGATGCTCTCTATCAAACCCTTCTCAGAGTACCGTGAGAACAGTGACCATTTTCACTATGATATAAAAAGCTGAAATCAGTTTTCACAAACCCCTTTACCTTTAATATGAAGACATAGTGTAGGCCGCCGGCTTTACAGAGCAGCTCTTCACATCTAAAATCAGTTATAGGACTACTAGGCATGAATATATATATATATTTTTTGAAAGAGTTGGCTGGGGTTAAGTGCAATTGGGGCTTTCCAAAAAGCTTTTGAAAACGAGACATCCAGATGGGATAATTAAAATAATTGGCTACAACTGCTTTGCCATGGAATCAAAATGTCTGAAAAGTCATGAAATTAGGTCAAAGCCTTCTTTTAAACCTGAGCAATGGCACTGGATGTTCGGTGCAGGTAAGGGGGATCTGATTGGAGCGGACCTGCCGGGACGGGATCAGGTGATCAAGGCCAACGCGGATGTGAAGGCTCTGACCTACTGTGACCTGCAGTACATCAGCATCAGAGCGCTGCGCGAGGTGCTGGAGCTCTACCCTGAATACGGCAGCCGCTTCACTGAGGACATCCACCACAACCTCACCTACAACCTGCGAGAGGTGAGGCCCTGCCTGCTCCTGCTGCTGCCTCGGTTACTCGTTTATTCACACAGTGGAACAGTGTTACAGTACAGTGCCTTTAACACTGATCCCAGTATTCTGACTCTTTCCCTCAGGGCCAGACGCGCTTTCCTCGCTCACCGAGAATCTCACAGGTAAGGTCACACACACACACACACACACACACACACACACACACACACACAGAGACATACACAGACGCATATACACACAAACACACACACACACATACACACACACACACTCACACACAAACACAGACATGCACAGACACATATACACACATACACACACACAACTATACAGATACAGACATACACACACAAACACACGCACACACAGATATACACATACACACACACACAGACATACACACACATACACGTAAACACAGACACACACACATACACACACACACACACACTCATACACATACATGAACACCCATATACAATCAAATACACATGCATACACACAATCATCCTCATACACACACCCTCAGACACATACACTCATACACGCACACACAAAAGCCCACCTACAAAGAAATACACACTCACTCATACACACATACTAACTCACACAAACACACACAAACACAGACAAACACACACAGACATACACACAGATATTCATATACACGCAGACATATTCACAGACACACAAATGCACACACACACACACACACACACACACACACACACACACACACATATTTTAAAGTTGGGATACCTGGTATAAGCTTTCAGCATGATGTAATTAGGATGATTGTATCTCAGCTTTACCTTGTCTGTGGTTGTTTGTGTGTGTGTGTGTGTGTGTGTGTATCTGTGGAGAGAAATATATTAACCAAGACCAACAGCCATTGATCTGGAAGTGAATTAGGACGCAATGTAATTGCCTAGCTAGCTTCAGCCAATATAGTATGCACACCATGCTTCCCAATTTTAATGAGGAACAAACACGCACAGACACACACACACACACACACACACACACACACACACACACACAATGGAAATTGAACAGAGAACTATAATTAGTGAAAGAATACATTTTCCAATTTTATGCACTAATTAAATTCTAAATCATTCATTTAAGTCTATATTTCTACTGATAATTGACATTCAGTAAAAGCGTGATATCCTCTCCAGTACTTGGCAACTCCCACTTATTGACATGTGTGTATAACCTTGTCGTCATAAAAAAACCTTATATCCTGTGTATTTAAATGGCATTTTTAAAATAATAGATAAATAGTAATGTGACTTCTTTTCCTGTTTTCATTTTCTGCAGATTTTAGTTTTATTTAGTATAACTTCAGTTCTTTGGTCAGTCATAGTCATATCCGGTGGTTAAATTCAATAAATAAACTGCAAAATGTGCAGGAAAACAGTTATAATATGCAGGAGAAGAGGCACTGAGAAAGTCATCAAAGCGTGTGATTTTAGGGGTGCGTAAACTTTTGCAGATTGTAGTGCGAGAAGCAGTCATTTAACGACAGAGTGATTGGACATCAAGCGAAAGGAAAAGTCTGCTGACCTTCTGTTGGGGGTTGCTCCTATAATTCAGTGTTTTCTTTATACGTGTGCTGCACTTTACTGGGTGTGTGGGTGGCAGCAATGTTATTCTGCCACAGAGTTTCAAGAAGTAAAAAGAGTTCTGAATTCTTCCTCAAGGTTAAATGATTCTTCTAAGATCAATTTTACCTTGTGGCCTAACACTCTTACACTTTTCTTTTCTGTTCTTGCTCACCCTCTTTTCAGGACCGCCCTGATGCTGCTCACTCAAAGCTGCCCTTCATCGTGGAGGCGGAGGAAGAGGATGAGGCTGGACAAGAAATGGGCAGGCAGCCTTTGTTGTCCGGCATGGGCAGCTCCTCATCGCAGTCCACTCTGAGTGCTATGCTGGGGGAGGAGCTACGTCATTTTAACATGCTCCGCCTCTGCCGCTCTCCAACTCAGGGTTACCGGGGACAGAGCCCCGCCCCGCCGACGCCGGCCAGTGAGGAGCTTTGTGCCCCTGTAGTAGACACAGGCCCCGCCCACCGGCCGGCCAAGCTCCTCATCCCTGCCCTCAACTGTGTCAGCCCGCTGGACCTGAGCCCCAGGTACAAATAACCTCGGGATGTCTTTCTTTTAGGAATTAATTTGGAATAGGTTTAGCAAATATACCCCATTTTCATGCCTGAACCATCATACATTTGTTTTAGAACAGTCAAAAGTAAAGTGGCCCCAAGGGGGGTCCTGGGATTCAAACCCATGGCCTTCTGATCACAAATCCCTAACCAGTAGGCCAACAGCTGCCTTACTGTGGTTTCTGACGTTGTATAATATATTGACGTCATTTTAAAATGGTTGAAAGGGGCGAAAAATTTAAGCTTCTGCATTTTTAACAGAAGTATTATGTCTTATAAGAAAGCCTAAAATTTCATTTCGCAACAACTTTGCAAAACTTTTTAGCTAAACTATTGACATTAGCTTCAATTAATTCTTCGCTACTTTCAGTTTTATTTACAAACAATCAAGCAATAATAGTTTTTCACCAAACTGAACAGTATCGCCCTAAATTCATCATCTAGGAATGATATGTTGTACTTAGGGCTTTCACAATAACTCATTGGTTACTCAGCTAAACATTACTTTTCAATAAGAGTGCTTGATAGAACATTTAGATCTGCTGTTAATGAGATGTGGCGGCACATCTGGATTTCTACTCATTAATATAATAATAATACATACAAAGCATATATGTCCAATCGTTTAAAGCAGGCATCACCAAATGGTGATAGTTCTGTCCGGACCCGTGACCAGGCTGGTAAATTCACGAGATTAAGTCATTTTCATAAAGCGTTATTTTGGACAGTCGTGGCTGTTGGCAGCGGGCGCTGCTACTCCAGTTTATACAACAACAGCTTTACTCGTCAGTTTACTAGTGATGAGAAGTTTGAGAACAGAGAACTCTCTTCGGGCACAGCTCCCAAAGAAGAGCCGGGTCTTTCGGCTCCCAAATGGCTTTTAGTTCATTACATGGCTGCCAACTTTTCCCAAAACCTTTGCGTGAGATTTTAAGCGTCCAGGGGGGAGGCTGCATTACATCCCGAGTTTTTGGTGCTATATTCAGTGGCACACCTACTGTTGGGCCTACAATGGGGAAAATAGAAAAAAAATATTTTCAGCGTGAGAAATCAGAGGTGTGGCGCGAGAGCGTGTGAAGACATGCGTGTGTCTCACACTCATTGCGTGAGAGTTGGCAGCCCTGTTATCTTCCGTAGTGTTCCGGGAGTCAGCTTTTGAAATGAAATGCGTTTTGTAACATTTTTATTTATTTGCCTGGGACTACTTTTACTTATGAAAAATAGTTAGTTGTGTTCATTTCCTGCATTAGAAATCAACAATACATTTTGTGTAAACCATGTGAAAATGTGGACATATGGGAAGGCTATAAGACACAAGACTTCAGTTCGGACCTTCTACTTGGCCGAAATGTAATATTTGGACCTCGGTGACTTTTAATTGAATACCCCTGGTTTTAGCTTTATGTTTTCATGTATTCCAAATAACTTCAGTAGGTGAATATAGACCTACTGACATGATGATGACATGATAACTTGGATTTGCACATAATTTTGTAACTTTTCAGAGACAGTTCATAGCCACTAGAAATCAACTCTTATCAACTGTGGCAGTGCTAGATCCATCCAGATTAGCTGTTCTGAAAGTTTATTCTCTTGTTAACTTTGACTGTATTTGTTTAAAGCAAATAAAAGGCATTCGCTGAAATGGCAGTACGACTTGACAAACAAAGCTCTAAATGTGTTGCTTGGTTGCACTTTTTGGCCTTAAACCTCACTGAAATCATAATACACATGTCATCAGGCACAGCTATTCAAAATTTGCTGATGATTCACAGGGTTGTTGATGGTATTGAGGATAATGAACCAGCGTTTCACTTCAACATGGAGCCCAGTGAGGTCAGCTCTAATGCACGAGCCAAAGGTGAGGACTGCTCTACTCACTGCTGACTAGTCAGCATTTCATTTTTATGGCACGTGTTTAAAAGTGTGAAAGAGCAGTGTTGATTTTCAAAAACTCAATGTGTTGTTTCAGTTTATGCCAGCCGTCTCTCTCAGTGTTGCTAGCTGTCAACTCGCGTTTAAACATCTGCTTGTGCCTTTCAGACCATTTTCAGATGAACGCAAACCTTCTGCTGGAGACTGAAGAAGTTCGACAAAGCGTCTGTCAGCTCAGCACAGAGGTATTCAATAAAAACATGCCAAACACAAGGGCTGCCAGCGTTACGTATTAATTAGAACTGACCTTTCATCAGCACTTATTTGCAATTTGCATGAATGTGTAATGCATAGCAGCCCTTTCTGTAATTCTACAGGAGACAAAAAACAATCTTCACTTATAAGTTCATGTGTGTGTAACCTAAGTATTTCTATTAGCGTGATTATGAAGAAAGTTCCATACAGTTTAAACGGCAGCTACTGTGTTCAAATGATGTAGAAATTTAGTACACAGAAATGGAAATAGTTTTCTTTAGATAGAGACAAGTTCGCAAATTCTTCTAGAGCAGTTTTGTACACAAACTAGAACTGTCTATTTAAAAATCAATTAAAATAAATTACTCTTTGCATCTGGCATCTCCTGAAAGAGGAAACTCAACAGGACAACTACATATTGTGTGTATGAACTTATATTATATGTTAATGAATAAAGTTGAATGCTGCAATAAATTGCATGTATATATTTCCTCAACAAATTGCTAAATTAATCAGTAGAAACTTAATTACTACTATAATCATTAGCCTCAATCCTAAGGCACACCATTTAGAGCCATTTTTATACACACTTCTAGTAACATATTTTGTAATCTTCCTGTAAGGGTCTATATTGTTTGCTGTTGTTCAATTATGTCCAAACTGTTTTTATAACTACTGATAATAAACTGTTATAATATTGTACATTTTAAATTACATATTTACTCGCTAAATAATAACATACTCGATTACTCATATTAACATGGTAACAATCACTAGACATTTTAATTATGTAATTCATGTCAAGCCTTCCAGTAAACTGTATCACTAATATTATCAGTAGTAGCAGCCCAAAGCACACAGAAAACTTTGCAGCACTATTACTGTCAGGTCCCCACAAATAATCATGTCTTTATCAACCTGTGCTCCAGATGAACCGCTTGAACCAAGAAGTGTCGAATCTGGCCAAAGAGCTGCATGAGATGATGCACTTCTTACACACTCACATGACCCTGCCCCATATTTCCTCGACGCTTCCAGCCTACTCATCATTCAACCTCCACACACAGCCCAGCAGCAGCAGCCTGACCCCTTCACCCTCGGAGTGGACCTCACGCCTGCACTTCGGCCTGGCAGCACAAGCCCCCTGCAGGCAGACCGAACCTTCAACCAGAGACACTTTAGGGCTGCGGGTTGGCTGCGGGTGCAGTGGAGGTCTGTCCCATGGGAGAGGCTCTGTGGTGGGTCAAGAAGGGGAGCATGTCCACCGACCTGCCAGTCCCCACAATACCTGTACGCACTCTGTGTGGTGCACTGATGAAGAGAGAATGGCTACCCTGGGCCTGGAATGTCAGACGAACCCTTACCAGACATCCAGGACCACCCCCAGCTCGCCTTACCTGAGCCGTCACCCCCCCCAGCCTGGACCCTCTCTCCTCAGCTTGGCTCCGAACTTCTCCTCCATTTCTGGTCCCACCAGATTGTCCCCTGAAGTAGGAATGGGGAATCTGTACGCTCATGGCAACCTCAGTCAGTCCCATCCCTCTCTGAACCTCCAAACAAACCCCGACCTCACATGCCAGTGCCCTAATATGGCCACGCCCATCCATGCCTCACTCACGCCCACCGGCCAACCGCAGCCCCTCATGGCCGTCAGTCCCCTGATGCATTCTGGGATTTGTAGTCCCAGTGCCTCCCATTTGTCCACAGGACCTAGACAGAATGACCCGGTCGGGTCAAGTCCTGTTCACACTTATGAGGTTGACCTGACGGAAACGGGGGTGTGTAATGTTGTCTTAAGCTAGACTGGACCCTCAAACCCTCTCTTCTCTATAAAGAGATGCAATGCACCCCAGCTCCATTTCTATTTTAACCGCTTAAAAGTCTTTGTTTTTGTTTATTATGTAAAAGCCTCATGTAAAAGCCTTTTTACCACAACTGAATTTGGAACACGTCCTCCACCGAGAACACGCTCCTGCACAATTTAATGCACATACACTGTTTACTTGCTGAATTTGATATATTGGAATCAAAACATCACATTTATAGACTTCAGATTTATTTCATTTCCAAAATGTTAAAGCAGAAATTGTACACTAATATATGCAATGACATTTAAGTAGAATATGTTTTCACTTAGTTGCACTTATTTGAAAATCCATGTCATGCATTATGAGGTTGTTGCATTATTTTCAAAAGACTGCACAGAACCAAAATGCTACCTTCATGGTAATTACCATGGGTGGGCAAAATAATTATATATCATTGTCACAGTTATGTTCTGGGTTTATTGTGTGTCTCATCAGTACTTCTAGAACACACTAAATGACACAGACTTCAAAAAAAATTTTGACCGCCAGCAACCAGTGTACAGTAACTGCTTCATCTATATAATAAAAAGGAGCTGATTATTTTTATCAATATTTTTTCACCTCATTTTCAATTTGTTGTTTTTTTGGTTTGCAAACAGTCAACTGAATAAAAAGAATAATTTT
The DNA here is from genome assembly GCA_037577295.1 of Ladigesia roloffi. Classification (NCBI taxonomy): domain Eukaryota; kingdom Metazoa; phylum Chordata; class Actinopteri; order Characiformes; family Alestidae; genus Ladigesia; species Ladigesia roloffi. Next base: position 5,757,052 of record JBBKCR010000027.1, on the reverse strand, counting down.
CATATATTTTTTTAAATGCATTATTGCTGCACTTTAGCCATTCCAACTAGTATGTATGGATTAATTGGCCACCTGTAGTAATTGATGTGAAGTTATTATCCCAAATTTAAATTTGTATTGAAGAAAAAAAGAAAGTTGCACCCTACATTTATGTTGCAAATTACATGTTCTGATTGTGGGATCTTCATTCTCAGTGGACCTCATTCTTTGCATTCCAAGTAGCTTCAACAAAGAACAGGTGCAATCTTGGTATTCCAAATAAAAAGAGAGTGGCAATTTTTGAAAATATACAATAAACAGAGACCCTTTAAATGTAAGCGATGCCTCAAAGTCGACCTCAAGGGAAAATACCCATTCAAATCAGAACAAAATGGTTGAATGTTTTCACATCACAGAGAAAAACCAGAAGAGTTTGGGCAGATTGATAAGAAACAGAATTCAATGGGAAGTTCAAAAAACGGAAATATTTGCTTAATAAAATTAGTTCGAGATAATACTTCCTAAAAGCCTTACATTTGTTACAAAAAAAATCTAATGTACACAGTATTCCTCTTATCCGAGATACTGTCAACCCACCAGTACATTTTTGGTTGGCCAAATTGTTTGGTGGCCTATTTAGTTTAAAATATCATCTGCTAAAAAACACTTGTTTTTGTAAAAAATACAAAGCGTATTTCATCTAGCTCAAACAAACCCCAGACCATTTTAAGGTGGTGTAGGCTTACTGCTGTGGTTTATGATATATTATGACTTACGTGAGCTATAGAACAGACAAACCATGATTTCTTCACCTGTTTCAAACAACACAAGGGTTGAAATTCTCAAGCTAAATGGAGATCTAGACATGGTTTGATTAAGCTGAGCCAAGTATTTTCATCAGTTTTGAGTGCCCATTGAGTTCTAGTGTTTTGTTTGCCTCATAACTGAGGTGCTAAGCTACATGAGCGAAATAGAGACTCTTGGCTGATTGCTTACATCAGGTAAAGTGGAATTTTGTGTATATTTTCCCTGAACTCTCTATTACCCTCTATAAAAGAAAGGGTTATCTGTGGTCACTGAGAAGCTTCGCTGTTATTACGGTTCAATTTTGTGACTCAGATTGCTTTTAAAGTGTTTCATTTCTTTATAAATGTTCACCCACAAATGTGTGCCTGAATTCACTACGTGACCAGACTGTCTGGTTCACTTGTCCAGGAGGAGATTTATTTCTCCTAGTCGGGCTGTTTTGGGCTAATGGGTCGATGGAGTGATGAATGTAAGCGGTGTGTGATGTGAAGCTGGTATGCATTGCGTTATGCTGAGGGATGCTTTTATAAAACGATATTAATAGGTTATATGGAAGAATGTCACAGAAAGTGGGTCTCCATGGAGACTGAAGAAAACGTCTTGTCTCCGGGAGAAAAGGAAGGACGATCAAGTAAAAATTCCTCTGCGAGGTTTGCGCTTAAATCAGCTCCGGCCATGTGCATAGGAACGTACTTGTTGATGTGCGAAAGCGATTAAAAGCGAGCCTTCCACATGGTGGGCATGGTAAACACCCTTGGATTTTTAACTTTCAGCACCTATTTTCTGCTGGGGGCGTCTGCATGGGGGAGTATGTACACTCTGCTGAAATTTACTATAGGGATGCCAGCACTGGCAAATCCAACGCCGTGCTAATTAAAATCTTGCACTGCATGATATTATGAAGAGCTTTCCGTCTGTGGACTGTGTGCTCTGTTGTCGCTTCGCTGCCTCTGTTGTTTACAGCCTCCGCAATGTGATGGACAGAAAAAAGTAACGTTCTGAATGAACTGTTCATTTAAACAGGCTCGCTCTGGGTGGCCTGTCACCAGTGTTGTGCAAGTTCACACTTTTCATGAACTAGTTCAAAGTTCAGTTCACACATGCTCAAAGTGAACTGT
>JBBKCR010000027.1:5683771-5710740 GCA_037577295.1 Ladigesia roloffi | reverse complement strand
TACGCCGTTCATCACACATAAAGTTCACGTTCAAGTTCTTGATTTACTAATAAGTTGCGTTCAGTTCAAAGTTCACTAAAATATGAACGTGTTCAATGAACGCGTTCTTTTGAACTAGTTCATGCACAACACTGGATGATGTACTCCATTTGAAAATTATATTTGAATATTTGTTTATTTTTTGAATCAACAAACTTGTTTTTTCAAGATGTTTTAAAGATATGAAGGTTTGTTATGACATTGACAATTTGCTCCACTTTTACCATACTGTTGGGTGAACTGTCAGTTTATCATTGACTTTATTAGAAGTGAGGCAGAACCTAGATCAGGATTTTCCACTTCTGTTATATTATTAGGGCTGTAACGACACACCAAACCCACGATTCGGTTCCTATCACAATTCATTTGTGGTGGAGGAGAGGACTGATTTCCTGAATACCATTTTGTTTCCATTTTGTTTGGAGACACCTTACCTTTACCACAAAATTATAAACCAAAATACCGCTTCCTTTCCATTCATACTGAGGACAAGGCTTCAGCGAACCACACGACAAGTCGAGTTGGAGGAGTCGACTCGTTTCTCTCGTTTCCGTTCAAACAAAAGAAACGCTCTGACCAGCCGCCCGGAGCCACAAAACTCGCTCAAAACATAATAAAAACAATCACACAGAGAGCGCAGTTTTATCACAACCCAGCCAGTTATAGACACTTTCAAGCCCAGTGTCATAACTTGTGTGTACTCACAGTGAATCAATTCAGCAAACAAAGGGTCCGTACGTGCTTGTATAATTCCATGTGGGAGGGCTCTTTGAAACCCTTAGACCCTCAGCTATTGGTTAAAGAAAAGAAATTGATGTGAAAACCCTCCTATTACTGCGAAAAACGTTTGTTTCTTGGTGTGAACTGTATACGGGAAAGAGATGGATGGGATGTGTCTGTGTCGCGATTCACCCTCCTCACACCGCAACGCGGGTTCGTGGACGTGAGTGTCGCGTTTTCGGTTTTGAATCGTATCGTATAACGCCATATATAGGGTGAGGTAAGGGTGAAGTAGATCTGAAGTTTGGGAATGTTGTATTTAACAGATATTTGGTTGAGGGTCAGTTTACTTGTTTTGAACACTTTCCATTAATTGCAAGATTTGTTGTTGCAGCTATTGGAGTATTGGATAAATTAAGAAGATTACCTTTTGAGGAAGAAAACACACGAAACCACAAATTAGTCTCTTTATATTTACTCCGATTAGATTCCTGTGAGCAACAGGAGAAGGAAAAAAACTGCTGAACAAAAGGAAGTTAATCTAAAAAAGATTTGATTCCAAGTCATTTTGGCCAATTTTCTATTCACAAAGTATAAAAGAGTTCGAAAACCCACCAAAAGAGAAACAAAGTGCTCACTGCTTATGTCCTGAGCCTGTTTATCATGTCCTGAAAACCAGCCTGTTTACACATATCCAGATTTTCTTATTTATTAATACACGACAGCCTGTCAGAATGAAGGTCATGTATATGTTTTACAGGCAGAGGAACAAAAACAGCCTGTTTTATTCTGAGGGACAGAGACATGTTGGAACATTGAGATGTGAACATCAGTTAGGACTGTTTTTGGTTTCTTAATTCTCATTTATATCACATTAAATTAGAATAAAAAACAAATAGCTGTGTGAATCATAAGGAAGACGTGCAGGGGCAGTATGGTTGGGACCCTCCTAAAGCGCTGTGTTTTGGTGGCAGGTGTGGGATTTGCAGAGAGAAGCCCTGATGCAACAGAGGCTGGCCACCATGCAGAGAGAGGAGAGGAGGAGGACGAACGATCCTGCCCAATTCGAGTTCGTCTGCAAACGCTGCTTCGTTTCGGTTGCCCACGGTGATGACATAAGGGTCGTGAACGACTCCCAGCATGTGAACATCAACCCTGACTTCAAGTGAGTTGCTCCTAACTTGCAGGGGAATTTTAATATCAATAAACCAAGATGTGTTTGGTGTCTGTAGTTTGCTTCTTTAGGTTTGTACTGGAGAAATGAGGCTAATGTACACAATATGGAAAAATGTATTGGGACGCCTCACCATTACAACCAAAGGGACTTTAATGCCTTGCCTCAAACCATAAGAGCAATCTCAATAAAGCTGTCTCTGGCAATGTAATTGAAGTTTCAAGATTTGTGATTCTTTATGTTTCACATATTTGTTTGCCCTTAAAATGTGTGTGACTGCACAGTATGGTTAGAATCAATTTAAAAGGAAATGAAAGGCTAGAACTATGTATTAAAAGCATGTAAAAAAAAAACATTCAGTTAAATACCACAAGTGTAAATGTGTTAAACAAGTGTAATTTATGTACCTTTATCAGTTAAATAATTTATATAACTTATCAGTATAAATTGCGAAACATAGGCTTTATAATGACCTGTGGAGATCACAATTATTCCTAAAATGATCTTAGTTTACTTTTTTTAATCCAGCAATCGAGTAATAGTGGCAGCCCTAAATCTTAAATAGACTTCCGGTTTCACACTTACTGAGTGTTCAAATCCACAAAAATGGTCGTGTGTTTCTTGGCTGGAGACAGAAGCAGGAGTTACCCCAAATCCTAAAAATCTGTTGTTCTGTTATTGCCTATGTCTATATATTTCACTGTTAGAATCCAGATAAGCGGATCTATTTGAGATTGCCTAACAATACAGTGTTAATTAGTGGCGTCAGTAATATGCTAACTACTTAAAAATCTCACTGTGTGTTTGTGTGTGTATACGTTTGTGTTTAACAGGGTTTACTACAAGGCAGGAGGTGAAGTACATCTAGACCGGACTTTTGAGGACTGGGAGCCTGGTCGTAAAATCCACTGTGATGCTTGTGGACGGGTAATGTTTGTGTGTGTGCGCGAGTATGAGTCTGAGTGTGTGTGCGTGTAGAGAGAGCACAAGTGAGCACAGAGACATTGAAGGTTCCAAGTTTCTATCATAGGCCACATTATCAAAAACATGTAACAATATGCCTGATGCCAGTACCATATTACCATGCCACTACCATGGTGTTTGCTATGCATGAGTGTTGAGTGTTGCTATGAGAATGGGCCAACACTCTAATCATCTTCTATTGATGGAGTTGAGTGGGCTGACTAATTTATGTGGAATTTACGCTCTGTAATTGTAGACCTGCAGCTTGTGTCTCTGTGCAAAATGATTCTGATATTAGTGTATTGTGACATGAAGGTAGTTAGGTAGACTTGAGGCTGACTTTTGTGCGACTAGAGTGAAAGATAACCAAAACAGTGACTTAAATGGTAATGGGAAACACAGTTTGACAGAGAATGCAGTATGCTGTCTGGATAGAACAGAGAACTACATTCAAGCAAAGACAGGGACACTTTTACAGCAGATGCATGAGGAGCAGCTGTGAGAGGCGGGGTATCAACTTGACAGGTGAGAACACAAAACAGGAAGGCAGGACATGGGCGGAGCTAATAAATAAAAACCACAAAGCAAAATATGGGAGGGCATGTTAAATGTAAAGAATTTCATATATAGATGAGTGACTTTTGTCCTTTTTTCTCTGTGTGTCAGGAATGGGGAATGGAGGTGAAACTGAGGAAAGTGTTGGTGCTGCCCTGTCTGAAAATAAAAAACTTTGTTCTGAAGACCCCTCAGGGCAGCCGCACAACTGATCAGTGGAAAAAGGTGCAGTTTCCTGTTGAGGAGTTTGACTTTGCTGAGTATGTGTCCAACCAATTCCCTGGCCTGGGCTTAGAGTGAGTTGTGGCTCAGTGAGAGACCAGGGTTGTGCAACAGCATTGATTCCTCTCCAGCCGTTTAGGTTACTCATATTTAGGTCTTGTTTACTGTTTTTCTCCACTTTGGCCACCAGATGGCGCTGTTGTGCAATTTTCCATTAAAAAAAAAAAACCTACACAATGAAGCCCATAGGACTATTCAGGATGCCTTTATAGACATATATCCAAGAAGCAATGCTATCAGGAGTGGTTGGTATACTTTGTAATAAATCTCCAAATTCAATATGCTAGATTTAGAGTCTCAATTGGCTCCTTAAAATGAATTATTGTAATATTGGTCTTATGTTTACATTGTTTTTTTTTAAACAAATATTGTATTTATTCAAGTCAAGTCAAGTCAAGTCAACTTTTATTGTCAATTTTGCCATATGTGCCAGACATACAGAGAATTGAAATTACGTTACCCTCAGACCCTCGGTGCATACACGTAACATTAAACACAGAAGGTACAACATTTTTATTTTTTTTTAAAGGCAATAAATAATACAATTTTAAAATTCAGGTATCTATATGATATAATGACAAAACGGATGAGTTTGTAAAACTGGAACATGGCCATTAGGGTTATTATATTCGTCATACTCAGCTACCGTGATTGTGTTGCCTTTATCTGAGCGTGTCCGCCATTCTAGCTGACTAGCATTTCAATACAGAGTTTTATCAGTGATTGCAGTGAATGATGGCAGGGAAAAAGAATGCAACGCTGCAACACAAAGAAAGCGCTGATTATTCAGCTTCTGGCTGGATGGGTGTGAAGCTTTTGCACTCAACTGTCATGGTTAAAATCAGGCACAAAATCACCGAGGCATTTTGCGATCGGTGGGTGGGTGGGGGGGGTCTATATCAGTCTCCTCAGAAACACGCCTGCGTCTACACACCACTGCACCACTGTGCACTGTGTACCGTGATGATGTCTGGGAAATGTCGAGGAGAGGTTGGCCCTCCAAAAATGGCCACTCACGATTTAATTTCATCATAATTCTTTCATGTGGAAAGGCGTGAATCCCCCTGATCAAGTGACATGTTGAATACACACCTACGGAGAACATACCTAAATATGGCATTTTACAGCAACCTTTCATGCAGTTTATATATTTTTTACTTTTAACATATTGGGGTTCAAAGCTATAAAATCTATGAAAGGTTTGTAAACATTTGTTCAGATATTGTTTTTCCCCCAATACCTTAGACAGTAATTGCATTATAATGTGTAATTATACAGTAATTGCATTATAATGTGTTTATTTCTTACAACCAGAAAGTCAAAAGAGAATTGGACCAGGGGTGCTGAAACTTTTGCTCCTGATGGCAACATGCTGCTTTTAGTGAAGGCAGTGTGGGGACCTTAACATTATCTTTGGAGTTTAAAGTAAACTGTCATTTAAAATCAAACCACAGGAGCTAATTGTCCTGTCATATAGTGTTCAGCATGGCTCACCTGAGGTAAGCCAACAAAACCAATGCTTCCTTATACTTCCCTATACTTAAGGAAACACCTTCAGGCTAATTTTCTAAAGGATATGACAGAGTAGTTGCCAACTTCTCCATGAATGCAGGTTTGATGCTGATTTCTGTGGTTCAGTCTGTTGCTTAGTAGTGTAGAATTCACAGATTTGACCCCACTGAATGAGACGAGATGAAAGTCCCAGCAAATGCTCCAGTAATAATTGTAATTATTGAATAACTGTAGAACTAATTCTGCTTGAATAGTGTTCATGTCTCCACGAATCTGATGTGCCATAAAATAGGTCATTAATCTTAATCATCTGGTGATCTCTGCACTAGAGCCAATACTTCTAATTATCATGATGAATGTCACAATTTGCTTTTCTGGCCTATCATGGATATCATAAGTACACAAAAAACACTGTATGACTATGACTAGGGAGCATAATGGTCTTAAATTGAAATACTTTGGGTGTGTCCGAAATTGCACACTTACGTGATTGCACTAGAATGTTGAAGTGATGGACTAACGCAATTATCCAGGCCTGCTGGTTATACCACAGCATACATCAATAAAATAATTTTATTAACGTTATTTACATTTAAGAAGCCTCCGCTTGGGCTTGCATATCACTGTTGGCCGCCATTATTCAACTCTGAAAACCTTCTGCAACGTAGTCAAAATGGCGTCTGTATAGTGCATGTAGTGTCCATCGTTTCACACCGCGTTTCGTGGCCATTAGTGCACCATCTGGGTACTTTCAGTGCACTTTCAGCTTGGTTGTTAGTGCAAAAACAATAATTGCGCATGTAAAGTGTACAAGTGCACAATTTCGGACAAACCCCATTTTTTTTTTTTTTGGTCCAGTTCATCAGTTACATTAACATTGTAATGTGTCTTGAATTATTGCCTGTTATTGTTATTGTCTGAATGCCTGTATTTCTTGCTGTCCTTTTCTTGTCACCTAACTTTTTATTTTGAGATATATTATGAAATAAAATATATATAAACGTTTCTCCTGTATTAGTATTAACTAACATATAACAAAGAACTACAGAACATCTACATGCAGTGTAGCCAACCTTAAGAATAGCCAGTGAAATTACTTATTAGTGAAATGAATGAACAGATGTGGAGTTATGTACTTAAAAAAAAAAGATGAAATAACTGAAAACATGTTTTATATTCTAGTTTCTTCAAAATAGCCACCATTTGCCCTGATTACTGCTTTGCACACTTTTGGCATTCTGTCGATGAGCTTCAAGATGTATTCACAGCCAGGGTTGGGAGTAACGTGTTACAAAAGTAACTAATTACTGTTATGCATTGCTTTTTGCTGTAACGCGGCAATGTAAGACATTACAGAACAAAAATTGGTAAGAATTTACTCGGTACAAATTTCAGTGTAATGCCTTACATTTTAAATACAGTAATATTGTAATGTCACGCATTACGTTGAAATGACAGTAACAAGTAATAAATAATAGATTACAGTCTTAAAGTAACTTGCCCAACACTGGTCACAGCACATATGTGGAGAAACTTAACTCTAGAAACCCAAACAGCACGGTGACCTGAACAGTCTGCAGGCCGGTGATAAAATACAATAACAATACAGGCGTTCTGTGCGGCATCTGGATCAACTGCTAGCTAACATGGCTAACGCTAGCACTGCAGAGTCCATTACAGAGGAGCTGAGAGACTGCGTGGCTTAAACTGTTCCCACTCCTTTGTACAGTTTTTACACAAAAATGTAAAGTATCAGCCTTTGTTTTGATTTATTGTCATGTTGACTGTTAATGTTACAGAGATTTTAAATTGCTCAGTGTTCGACACCCGTGTTTGTGTGATGTGTAGCGTGTCTAATACTTTGATAACTGACCTAAATATTTTACAGGTATATTATGTATAGATGTATTTATTGTACACACATTATACACGTATATATGTATGTATATATGTTGAAGGCAGTTGTCATAAAGTAAAATACATGCCTGTTGAAAGCTGTCTTTCAGTATTAACAGCTGAGTGAGTTATGAGAGAGGAGGGGAGAAGAATGAAAGAGGGGGAGAAAGCCTGAGGTTGGCGCAGAGGACCATGGCGAGGTCAGTGCAAAGCTGTACGGATCAGTGCCTCATCAGCTTCCACCGCTAACACGGTACACACACACACAAAACCATGTCATGGCAAGGACATCCAGAGTACATGCTAATAGAGTTAAAGTGATCATTTGACCAAAAATCATGTTGTTTACTTGCACTGGAGCTATGAAGGCTAATGAACTGACAGGTTACAGAAGATCTTCTGCATTCAAATTAGCTTCAAGCAAACTACATCCACCGGTTATCTCATGCCTGCCTCAAGCTGCCGGAAGCTCTTTTGTCTATTTTTATGACTACAGAAATCCTCTTTTGAGGGTTTAGTCATAATTTTAGTTTTACAAGACTTTTCCAACCTGCTTTCATACCTTTAAATTAAACAGACAGGCTTTATTATTGACTCTTTAGGACATAGCATAATGTGTGTAAATGGCATTGGGTCTGGCTGGCTCATTCTAAAAGCAGTTAAGTGAATCACTAGTAATAATGTCAGAGTAAAAGTGTGGAGAGGACGTAATTCCATCAGGACGAGGCATCTAAGATTTTTTTGCTCATCAAACGTAAGCATATGCCAATGGTAAATATTGTGATAGCACCTAGCAGCTAATGTTCTACCTTCATTAAGTACAGTGTCTGGACACTAGTTTTTTGTGTGTCATGTGGTGATTTTGTAGTGCAATAACTAGTGGGTAAAATTGACAGTTGGAATTTCGAACAATAATATAACGGCTGATTCACGACATAGTGCCCTACATAGTAAACAAGTCATTTTCGAACACAGCTCAGGCCTGTAGTCACAGTCAGAAGGAGGATTGATTCTAGATCAGCACCTCTACTGTCGGTTGTGGGCAACATTTTGAGTAGTGGGAAAACTGAACCAGGTGATTCCTCCAGCTCTGTTACAGTCAATTCCTGCAATAAGGGAACAATTTGAACACATCCTTCTGGATTGTGTGGGTCCCTTGCCATAGACCAGAAATGGTAAAGTTTTTACTTACCATCATGTGCATTACTACCAGGTACGCTGACACTCAGGAAAATCACCTCTGGTGAATTTTTTCATCTTTTGGCTTGCCTAAGTCTATACAATCAGACCAAGGTAGTAACTTTTTGTGAGAAAGTTTTTGTGAGATGGGGAATAATAAATAAATCATAAAATGTGTCCCACCGAAGCCCCCCTAAAAGATTTTGGTTTGTTACCTCAGGGCAACAAGATGCTACAAGAGTACAAATAAAGCCAAAGTATTTTAAATGTATGCCAAGTTGTTTTAGATGTATTTTAGGAACTAACATGCAATAAATACACTAGAAGTGAACAACAATTTCAACAAGTATTATTTCAACAAACAATTGATTTATCAATCCATAGGGTAGAGATAGGGTAAGTGTGTGTTTATGTTGATATATTGAAATATTTAAATATAAACATGAACATTTATTTATACACATATATGTATATATATACATGCATTAACCTTGTTTTTTTAGTACCCATATTGTTGCCCTGAGGCAACAAACTAAAAGTGGTCTTACTGCACAATCTTGCCCTGGGGCAACAAATTAAAAAAGTTATTTTAATATATAAATATTGACAATATTTACTCAATCAGATATTCTTCTTTACATGCTCATGTGTATCACAGATTTTTGTACAAATTTATTTTAAATTAAACATGTTACAGACTTTAATCTTAATGTAATGTTATTTTTTTATTTGTTTTTTTTTAAGGGGCTGTGGATGGGCCAAAATAATGTCACCATGCCATAGAGGGTTAAGTCTATGATGTGCAGATTCCAACCAGGAGTTTTAGGTTTAGCTCCCTGTTCAGGGTTTTGCTCTGCCTGTTTTTCTGGTCCATATCAGGTTGAAAAGAAACTAAATGATATGACCTACGCCATTAGTACTCCCAACAAGAGAAGGAAAAATGAGTCATATTAATAGTTTTTCCATGAAGCCTGTCTTACCGCCACTGACCTGGTTGCTGCCGTTTCTCTTCTTCCATCTCTTTGCCGTGAGGAAGAATTTGTGATAGATCCCAGTCATCAAACTGCTCATCTAAAAAATTTCACCAAACCTATATGTATACACTAATCATAATCCCTTGGTGTTACTTTCTCGTATGTATAACCATAACTAATGCTTGATGATGTATTTCTAAACAAAATTGACATTCAGAGGGGCGGCCAGGATGGTGCAAACACTATATTTGTGTCTTTCCGAATAACGAATATGGATTCGGCCACACCCCTAATATATAAATATTAAAAGTACTGTGCATATTAGGCTACATCCTTTGTTTTTGGTGTATTTCACGGCTGGTTCTTCCCCTCAGTCATCCTTACATTGTAGAGATTGTTAGTGACATTGGTTGCTCCAGAAAAATGTGGAGTTAAACATGTTTTGACTGATAGATTGCATCTGGAGAAAGTAGATAATTGTGTAAAAAGGAAATAGCAGAAGAAAGGAAAGGCAACAGCACTTTCCTGTCACTTAGAACAAACATGCTAAAAAACAAATGGAGAGGCCTCTCCAAACTACAGGGGCTCTGTGATTTTAGCAGCATGCTCTGGAAGCTACTGACCAAAAATACTGTCTGCCAAACAAAATTATAAAACAGATGCTTCGAAAAAATAATGTGAGGTCTTTATTTTCAACAGTCCTCCAAAAGAGTGCTGTACCACGGGAGACAGACACACAAATACACTCTTTGGCTTTGATCCAGCCTGTAAACTTTGTCTTGTGTGTTCCATTTCTACCCACTCCGACCACACTAATGATATGTTTTGGCTTCGTGTGTAGTGCAGTATATGAAAAATGCACTACCGTAAAGAGGGTGGGGTGGAGGGGGGAGAGGGAGAGAGGAAGAACCTCAACTCGGCCATTATCACTGTATTTATCTTCATTGTTCATTTTGTTTCTGCCCCCCTTCCTCGCCAATCCTCATCTGCATTGTCTCTCTGCACTCTCTTTCTCTCTCTCCATCTCTCTCTCTTTCTCTCTTGTTCGTTCTTTTTTTTTGTTCTCCTCCCGCAGTGGTCTGTGTGAAAAACACACTGTCAATCTTACTTCCTTTTCTGTCTCTATTCAATAGGTAATAGCCTGCCATTTTCTCCTCTAGAAAGCATATTAATGATCAGGCTGACGCAGGGAGAGAGAGCGAGATGTGGTGTGTGTGTGAGTGTGTCTGAGACAGAGAGAGAGAGAGAGAAGCTGAATGTATATGTGCATCACTTTGTTCACATGGTCAATAACAGGAAGTAAAAGGGCTGGAAATTGGTCCAAATTGGGTAATTTCACGTCTGGACGGCGCAATCAGGGTTCCAGATGGAGCACGACTAACAAACAGGTGTGTGAGGGTGTGAGTTTGGGGGAGGTGTGCTTGAGGTTTATATGAAGAAGGGGTTACACATGCTTTTATATTTACCCTGACGTGTTTCATATTTAAATTCAGAAATCTTGTATTCAGGTTCCCTGAAGAACCGTGGAAAAGAGATGATTTTGATGAATAACCATTGATGGTCTTCACAAAACATCACATTATAAATAGGTTCTAGAATCTTGATGGAGGTTCTTTCTGATTTAAAGTCATTTTCCATTCATTGAAGGAACCAAAAGTGGTTCTTTTATTGCCTCACTCAAAGACCAACTTCTGATGTCTTTATTTTTGAAAGCAGGTGGCCAGTCAGAGTAAATAACACTCACATACATAAGCAGTTACAACTAATGATCAGTATTAGTCTTGTACCAGGATTTATAATGTTTTATGTGTTTCAGTGTTGCCACTTTTTTATGTGCACGTGTATGTATGTTTTGTTAAGGAGCTTTTTGGCTGTAACTACTGGTTCCGCACTAAGTGGCTGAATCCCTGCGTTCTGATTGGCTTGTCTACATCCACACACTCACCTCCACACCCACAGGAAATAGAAAAGGAACTAATAAAATCTCACAATGTGTTTCTTTTCTTTTCTCTGTGATGTGATGATGACCCTGTACTCTTTCTCTCCTCCTGACAAGACACTTTTTCTCCATTCTTCTCTGCTGTCACTCTCTCTCTCTCTCTCTCTCCCCCTCTCGCTGTCCGTCTCTTTCTCTGCTGTTTCTCTGCTCTCTCTCTCTCTCTCTCTCTTTCTCTCTTTCTCCCTATCTCACTGTCCGTCTCTTTCTCTGCTGTCTCTCTCTCTCTCTCACTCGCTCTTTCTCGCTCTCTTTCTCACTCTCTCCTCTTCAGTTGTCTCCGAAGCAGCATGCGCTCTCCTCGCTTCCTCTAATCCCTCATTAGAATATGAAAGAGCTGCTGGAAACAAGACATTTACGCACGTAGGAGGATCACTCTGGACCCTCTCTCCCTTTCTCTCTCTCTCTGTCCTTCCCACCCTTTTATCCTCTCTTAACTTTTTCTTCATTTAATTTTGTATCTCATCTCTCATCTTTCTCATCTCTCAATTTTCGTCTAGCTTTCTATTGTATTTCTCATGTCTTTTCTCTTTCTTTTCATAGCTATAAAATAAATATAAAACATTGTACACTAATCACCGACGCAGAGCGACCCTTTTCTCCTGGGCAGAAGTTGCACGGACAGTTTACAAAAGCTACCTTTGAACTTGTTGGACTTGCCATCGTTGTGACTCCTGGACAGTGGTGGTTCTAGACTAAAATTACCGGGAGGGCCGAGGGGGGGCCAGTGTGTTTTTAGGGGGGCACATATTCGAACGGGGTGTGTCAGCGTGCATGTGAACACCCGCACTACTCTGCCTCTGATTGGCAAATCATGGAAATTTACTATGTGTACAGACACACCAATCATCATCACTGATTATGTGTCCCGCCCCAGCCCCGAACACACACACACACACACACACACACCCCAGAGAAAGGGGAGTCTTATGGCTGAGAGAGACGCTGCTTGCATGAAAACTGCTTCAGTGTTCTTAGTTACAGTAACCCCCTTTTTTTTGTCAGTAACGGTAATTCCCATCACTGCATCTCAGAGACTCTGAAAACAGTTTCCTTTTGTATCCTATATCTGCCATTAAAACTTTCAAAGGCACCTAGAAACAAGTTCTGAATTCAAGATGCTTTCATTTGCCAGGATACCCATTTTTGCAGTTTTCTGCATTATTTGTCAACCCCCTTCTTCCACATCCATCAATAGAATCAGACCACCACCCCTACATCTGGCCCCTCCATAGAACCACCGGATATTTGGGTTATAAAGCATTCTTAGCATTCTCAGCTCAGCAGTGAGAACAGAATAGTGATGGAGTGTTAGCGTGATGAAATGGCCTTTGAGTGGTGCTTCATATGATGTTCCCATTATTTTGTATATCCGTGTACTCCAGCACCTGTGTCACTTAGCTGAGGCAAACGTTCTGGATGGATGTTTTGTAGAAACTGAACAGTCACATTTTAACAGTCAAAGCAGGTGAAGTTTTTCTTGAATTGAGATTCTGGAGAATTAGAGAGGGTCATCAGCTAAACAAGGCCTAATTCGCTCTCAAAGATCATAGTCTTCCCACATTTAGGAAAGCTGGAGAAATGTTTGAAGACTATGATATATGAGTTCAGATTTTCTTTAAATGTATTCTTGGAATTTTCACTTGAGGTCAGCACACCAGCAATTGCTGTCCTTTTGCACGTTTTATTTCTTTCTTGGTTTATGTACCAAAAACAGCCAGAATTTATTTTTACACAATTGTCCAACCACTCTTAATCTTTTGTAATTATACATTACATTAACGTGCATTTACTTTACTGAAATAAGCTCTGTTCTGACTGGTTGCCATGTATTGTAATGTGGCGGTCACCACAAACAATGTCCTTCGGGATAAATAAAGTTTTCTGATTCTGATTCTGATTCTGATATTATGCCTTATTTAAAAAATTATTCCAGCTAAAACACCCTTAATAAGCTCATGGTTAAGATCATGACTAAAAATTATCAATTTAAATATGTTGTTTTTGTAAATTAGAATTTTGTCAAATTTAATTGTACATTCAGAATGGGCCTTTTTGTGGATTGTCTACACAAAGGAGGTCCATTTAAAACTGTGTTTATGTACCAAATTAAACACATTTTCAGAAAGTAATTTTATTCCCATGAAATGGCACCTTTAAGGTCCTGTTCTGGAGATAGTGAGGTATTTTACAACATAATAAGTAACAAAGTGAACTAGCAAATGAGCTAGCAAATCTATGTGATGAATAATTCAAAATGGAGTCCTTTTCAGCCTACCTGAGACTTCAGTTTAATCTGAGACAAGCCTTGGGGACAAAGCTTAAACTTACAATATCAGACTGTCTGGCTCAAGCTGACTATGATTCTAACTGCAGACATTGACTCTGTGTGTGTGTGTGTGTGTGTGTTAGCTGGGTGGTGGGAGGGTGTAGTAAAAGTGGGTTTGCTCTGGTGGGAAATGGCTATTTGTGTAGCTGAAAATGGAATGAACACATACACACACACATACATTCACACACACTAGTCTCTGCCCTGCAGGCACAGGTAACCTTCACCAGCAATCACTCCCATTAGAGAAAGTGGAAAGGAGTGAGAGAGGGAGCGGCAAGGGGTTTGGCTGTGTGTGTGTGAGTGTGTGTGTGTGTGTGTGTGTTTAGGAGTATGGGTGTTGAACTTGCCTGCAGGACTGAAAACCTCTCATTTCTGATGTCAAACAAGCACCTCTGTGTGTTTCCTGCGAAACTCTGGAGCCTCCGTGTTCAATTTGACACAAGTGGCCACTCACACATCTTTCCACTACTAACATATCCCACATTGAGGCATTTAACCTTCACTGCATTTCAGAGACAACTTTCCTCTTGTCCGAAGTTCATAATTTTTCACTGAAGCTACAAGCCTAATGTAGCCAATGAGTACTAGAGACTTAACGTCTGCATGTTCGCCAACTAAACGTGAACATTCATGCTTATAGTTAGTGAAAAGATCTACATTTTCTTGATTTTTTTTTTACTGTCCCTCAATATCTGTAACATCCAGGAGGTTTGTTGATTTCACTGTCAGATCCTCAGTTCCTAAGGGCTCAACTGATTTGGGCCCGATTTTCAGGTGATTGTTGATACATAGATCAGTGGTCCCCAAATTTTATTTCATCACGACTCGGTTTAATATAAGAAATCCGGTCATTTTTTCAAAATAAAACCTAATTTAGTCTCTGATAGTAAATAAAAAGGAAATACTGTAATTTTTCAGTGCACCGGTCCGCAGCCCGGGGGTTGGGGACTGCTGATCTACACAACCAAATCAGAACAAGGATCAGCCTTTTTGCATGGATATGGGAAAGGCTGCTTATAGACATGCTGTGTGTGTGAGACATTGTTTGTCCCTAAACTTTTGTCCACTCTAGATACATTTCATTCACATTAGAGCTTCGTTCAGGCCCAAAAAATTAAACCCGATCTGAACCCGTGCACTTGTGTAAGCCCAGCCCGGCCCGATACATTAACTGTTTTCAGCCTGGGCCCGATTTATAAGTGGGCCATTATAACTCCGATTCTGAACTGTGGGTGCTTTCCTGAACTGACACTCAGAGCTCAGAGTCACTCAAATGCTGGATCCCGGCCCGGTCCGACCTGAGGGTAGTGGCAGGAGATATTGGGCCAGGTTCGGGTTCGGGCAGAGAATCTAAGGTCTAATTCACAGTGCCTCTCAATGGAAAAAAGTATTGGGACGTAACATCACTCAACTCTAAGGTCGAGCCTCTTTTGTCTCCATCATACAGGAAATAGCCTCTCGTCTCGTTTTAGTCAACAAAAATTAAGAAATATTTTAGCACAGTTTTTATCTTGTAAACCACATTTAGTCTCATTATTATTTGTCAACAAAATTTTAACAAAAATTTCATTATCGTCACATGACCAGCATTAATGTCGCGTCTCGTCTCGTTTTTGTCACTTGAAAAATGTTCGTTGACGAAGATATTTCGTCGTAATTATTGTTGACGAATACAACACTACAATACAGCATATAGAGAGGCCTTTTAATACTTTATCTCCACTATCATTGTCTATAAAGATGACTGTTTGAACAGCCATCCAAAAGCCTGAATTTGTCTGTAATTTGGTCCATATATACGTAACAATTTCAACCAGCGCAGAACTAAAAAAGGAAATTCCTTACAGTCGTCTGACATGATCAACAGCAGTTAAAAGGCAAAACTGTAAATATGAATAATGCTTTGGCCAAGCTAATCTCTTTTAAGGCAGTGATTTTCAGGCTGGCCTGCCGGACTCCGCAGATGGTCCTGTTTTGCTCTAGTCCAACTTGAACTGGGTTCCCAAAGGATTGGTTTGAGAACATATGCCTTACGGCACTGTACCAAATCAAAGCTTATACTACACCAATGAGCACTGAAAGCAATAGCCACAGGCCATAAGCATCACATTCAACAGACTTGCTGTGTTTTCTGAATGACTGCATGACTTGCTGTTAGAGTAAATGACAGAAAAAATTAATTTTCAGGATGGTTGGTGCTACATTTTTTAACTTTTGGTCAGTTTTGTGAACAACAGCTGTATATCTGTTGAGCTTTCAGATGCCTCTTCTGCTGATTTGACTGGTCAGAATTCAAAACGCTGGCCCAGTGTGGCGTGAAAGGGCCTTTTCTTTCTCTTTCTCCCATGCAGGCCAGTTTGTCGTACTGCAAGCGATCACTTGCGTCCATTAAGCCTCAGCATCGGCAAGCTGCTGCAGCTTTTCAATCAGTGCAGTGCTGAAGGATTAGGCTGCAGATTTACTGGGGTGTTGAGATTGAAAACATAAAAACACACTGAATGAGGAATGAGAGGGGGGTGGAAGAGGGATTAAAGTGAGATGGGTTTGTCCACCATTCACTTTCTATGAACACAATTCAGCTGCCATGCTTAGACTGAAGCAACAGGAAGATAATGATGCTTCTTGTTTGTTAGAATGTGGCTGGTCATCTAAGTGTGTTTTATGTCTAGTATGAGAAGTGATCCCACACTCGTTTAAAAAAAAATTGATTTCGTAAATAATTTTTTTTTTTGGGGGGGGGGCAGCTGGGGAGATGGGGCTTAGGGAAGTTGCCCCTGCGATCAGAAGTTTGTAGGTTTGAATCCCAGGGCTGCCAGGGGCACCACTCAGAGACCTTGACTAAGTCGTATTTATATTCCCTTCAGATCGACTTCATGACTTGCTTGTTCAGAATGAGGTATTTAATAAAGATTGTTTGACTCGATTTTCTTTTAGTACATTTCCGAGCATGAAACCCCCCTGAAGCACAATTTTACTAGAACTCTACGGACGCTCAAAGAGGGGCACGTCTCATTGCAGAAAAGCTGGACAGTGATTGGATAAATGCACCAAAATCGTCACTTCCAAGGAAGCTCAGCTTCTCTGGGAGTGAGTGGAGCAGTGGGCAGGCCAGGACGCTGGGCTGCTGTATGATGATTGGAGGAGCTGTCTAATAGGTGGGAACCCTTTTTGATTGACAGCATGTTTTATTTAGAGATTCACGCTCAGTCCTAGCGGATCTGTGGGAGAAGTCGTGAAGTCGTTTTTTGCAGGTGATATATTTTCATTTGTACATATAATTCTTTAAATAAATTGTAATTACAGCGTTCTTGAGTTTTCTCCGTGTTTCATATAATTAAAGAAACTCTTGAAAGGGAAAACCAGCTAGCTAGCAAGCTGTGCATAATAAAATCAACATTATTGTTGTTGTAATAGTTATTTTGGCAAAGCCATGTAATAATCTTCATCATGACGAGAGATTCAAAAGTAAATAACAGGGCAGACCAATGCCAAAGACTGATTTTGGTGCAAAAATCAGGGAAAATAGCAGCTCTTTTCAGCTCTCCTAGTATGTCCAGGTGAACTGGCTGATTGGAAGTGTAAAGACTGCTCTCAAGTGAATGAAGAACATTTTCTAAAAAAGGAAGAGAGGCCAGAATGTATGTACAAATAATGTAGCAAATGTCACGATGAACTCTAAAATGAGCTTCCCCTATTTGAAAGATTAGCAGCCGCCACTGGTTTACAAATGGCAAATGGACACATTACACTTAATGTGGTTTCTGACCCTCTATGACATGATTATATATTAAATAAAAGAACAAAAATACAAAAACATTAGGAGTCATCAAGTCAGTGTAGATGATGTGATACTACATGTATTTTAGCAGTGTGTGTTTGTAGACTAAAGACTGACAGTGTAATCTGTTATCAGATTATTAGAAGAAGTCAAGATACTGTGGGTGAATCTATTATAGTGAGTGTATCTGATATTGTTCCTTTAATAATATCACTGTCTTCCTGATCACATATCCCCTGACAGGATGTGATCCAAGCCTCTTACTCTTTACAAACTGCTGCAGTGTTTGCTCCCCAGTAAGCAATAAACCCTCAAATCAGAAGTGAAGTGTGCAGGACTATTGATCAATGTTTCCTAGCACTGCTACCAGAGAAGTAAAATTAGGCAAGCAAAACAATTCTAAATCAATTGAAGTTCTTCACCTTAAAACTGCATCCCACATCAGAAACAGTATAGTCCTGTAGATGGACTAAAACTTTATAACAACATTAGCTTCATAGCTAAAGTGCTACGCTTGCCTCAGCTAAGTGACTAGATTATGCCAAATTGTTGCTTTAAACGTGATGGTGTATCAAAAGCACAGTATGTTTGAGAGTTTAGGGGTTAATTTTGAGTTTTCCGTTTTGGTACCGGCAGTGGTGAGCAACACTGGGACATTATAGGAGGAAGTTGTTTCCCCTGATGCTATCAGTCTGTCTAAATGAAGTCACAGCCCATTTCACAGCAATGCTCCAACTGTTCGGTCACGACTTGGACTAAAAGGCTCTACTCAGCCCAGTTTGGGGGGGTGTGGCAGGAGGATCTGATCTGACACACAGCTCTGCTATGATGAAATTCAAATGAATGAACAAAGGAACAATGGCACTGTTCTATGATTCTAAAAAGCATTGTCAAAATAAGGTTGCGTTGCAGTGTATAGAATACACTTCAAGTTCTACATATCTGACCATTTCAGAATTGTTTCAGATGTAAGATCTCAAATGCGGTTCACACTGTCAAGAGAGATATTTCAATATTTGTTCCTGCAGCGTGAATGTACATTTTAAGGCTGAAAACACTATAAATGGCATTTAAAAGGTGGACAAATAGTTTTGTGTGTGTGTGTGTGTGTAATAACTGTGTATAAATGTGAAAATGTGCTTTATTTATGAAGTGTCTTTTTCCTGAGTATTTCTGTGCAACAGTATGTCGATCCTGAATGGTTGTTACATTTAAATTATGTATAAATGCCACCATTCGGTCCTATATATAAACATATGAAAGTACATATAGTTTTGGACAAATGTATTATTGGCCAAACTGTATGTTCTATCAGCACACTTTTACACTTTTGTAAACACAGTTGTTGTTCAAACCAATGGGAGGAAAATATGTATATATTTTGAGAATGGAATTATAATAATAAGTATAATTAAAATAAGTTGTCAAGCCAGAATAATAATTATATATTTGTGCAATATTGAATCATATGAGTGTGCAAAAATGCTAACTTTTTCAGAGATGTTAGCAAAGCATGCTGTGAAAAGTGGCAGTTTTGTGCATTTCTACCGTTAAATCTTATCACTAATTGTGTGAAATGCTGTTTACCCCAAAAACTGTACAAATGTACTATACCTCAATAGGGAGCCAAACCCTTCAGTATTAACACTGAATTTCACCCTTCAACTCTGGTGCTTAGGAACGGTGTGTAGAGATGAACCCTGAGCAGGTGTGACTGTGTGTGTGTTAAAATGTGCTTGTGTGGGTGGATTAGGTAAAACCACTCAAAGCCGCTCAGCTGCTTCTGTTGAAGTGCCAGTCAAGGGCTCTCAGGGCTAAAGTGTCCAGCGAAAGGTGTGTCATTTCAGGCTGGCGTTCCACACCCGGCCTCTCTCTGGGTCACGACAAGAGGCTCTCCAACATCACATCATTCCCGCACAACACTTCCTGTCACACTGGAGAGCATATCAGCACGTGTGTTTGTGAGAGGCTAGAATTATTTCACAAATGTGTTACAACAGAAAGTTCAAGCTTTGCCAAAAACACACTGTTGCATGTCACACTAATGCAATAGTTCCACATGTGTATACACACATAATATATGTGTATACATATATAATAATGTTGGGCAAAAACTAACCTGTCTTCAGCTCTGATCCTGCTTGACCTCTCTGCATCAGATCCTCCTCTTCATTCAAGGGAGCCCATCACCAAGCCATGATCTCATGGTTTCTTTTGAAAACTCAGTCATCGCCCCTTCTAGAAGGTAAGAAATCTTGGTGTTGCTTTTGATGAAGATCTGCCTTTCTCACCACAGGTAGACCAGATCTCCAGAACATGCAGATACCTTCTTTACAACATCAGAAGAATCCAACCCTTCCTCACTACAAAAGCCACATATATTCTAGTCCAGTCTCTTGTCATCTCCAAACTGGACTACTGCAACTCTCTACTGGCTGGACTTCAACAGAAGGTTAATACATTTCTTCAGCTTATCCAGTATACAGCTGCAAGATTGGTCTTCAATGTTCCTAAGTTTACTCACACCACACCCTTATTACGAAACCTTCACTGGCTCCATGTAAATGCTCGAGTTAAATTATAGTCTTTAACTCTTGCTTGAATATGGGTTTACCTTAACATTTTCTTTCATGGTGATGTATCTATGCAGACAAGTATAATTCTTCACATCAGAGACAATTGGGTGATTGTGATCCTGTCTTTGGTCCACTTTTGTTAGGAACTGACCAGGAACCCTCCAACCCTCCACAAGACCTTCTGCTCTGGAGGTGTTTTGACCCATTCGTCCAGACATGACAGTTTGGCAGTCATCACCAAAACCTACTTCATCAAATATATATAGGGCTGGAAATGTTAAGTTATATAAACAAACATTCCAAGCACAGCAACAAAATACAGCTACAGTCCAAAAACAAGTTACTCCATATTTCTGTCCATGTTTCTGATCTATTCACTGCAAATGTATCTGCTTACAGTTTAGGTCCACCCATTCATGATGAAGTTACAAGTTACACTGTCATGTTTGTATGAGTTCCATTGCCGAAAAATCACATTACATAAATTAGTCTTAATGCAATAAGACAAAGGATTTAGAGAGGCTTGAATAGTTAAAGACACTGGACCACATGCATCTGAAGCACAGTTAATATGGAATCATGAGTTGCTTCTTCTTGAAGGATAAACAGGAGCTATGGAGGTAAGAAAACCCACACAATACACATGCTTGGTGGAGGACAGGTGTGTATGTGTGTGTGTGTTCACAAGTAGAATCAAAATGGGGCTCTTTATGTCCACTCCCACACACAGAGCAGCTTTCACCAATTGGTGACTCACTCTGTTTCCTTTCTACACACACTCCTTAACAGTACTCCGAAGTGCATTCCATGGCGAAAATAAACTTGACGACCAAAGGAATTGAATGCAGAGTGAAGGTAAATGTTTCTCTGATGCACTGATCGAGGCCAGCTTCTGACGTCCTGAGCTCTTGGTTATTTTCTGCCTCAGCATTTGTGGTTTTGGAGCTTTTCGGAATCCAAAATTTGACCCTCTATATTTTCCCATAAGTGATTTACAAATACGTTACAATTACTGAACTGCAGTAATATAAAAATGTAAATTTACCTATGGGGTAGTTCTAACATTTGCGCTCATGAGGTCAGGTACTGATGTTGAACGAGAAGGCGTGGCTCACAATTTCCATTCAAGTTCATCCCAAACGTGTTGAATGGGGTTGAGGTCAGGGCTGTGTGGGCCAGTCAAGTTCTTAGAACATAGAGCTGAATAATATACCTTTTCTTTAATATGGAAAATTAGAATTGACTATGTTCTGGCCATTATCTGGCCATTAATATAACTGTAGCTTGACTGGCTGATTCATTAGGCAGATCCAGCATCCAAGACTGTCAAGCACTTGTTCTAGATGTTATCCTGATAGCATTTTTTATTTTTGTGACCACAGCAGGTTTGTTAAAGCTGAATTAATTACTGGCATAAGTTTGGCTTCTGCTTATGGCTGCCATTATCAGCTGAACCTCATCAGGGGTTCATTAGAGGGCACTGAGCAGCCTCGCCAAAAATTAGGCACCACACTCTACTTAATTCGTCACTGAATTAAATAAAGAATTAACTCATCGAGTGGCTTAGAGGAATAAATTAGCATTTACTTATTGATCCTAGATGCAATCAAGTGATGGATAACCAGTCTTCAATTAGGAGTGTAAATTGATTTCAGTTTAATTAAGTAATGATGTAGTGTCTTTGAGAAATGTCTTAACAGTTGAATGCTTAGACACATTTCAGATTCAGATTCATCCATTCATTATGGTGTAGATCACATTTGTCATCATTGTGAGATCTCTTGACATGTGTCTGGTTTACATTAATACATTCTGTTTTATGTATTTTATGTAATTCCATCATTTTGCTGTTGACTGTCGAGACTCCATGGCATGTTCCATATTTTTGCAAGCCCTGCTTGTTTGGAGAAATTGGCATCATTGAAGACCAGATGCCCATTTAATGACCAGAGACCTGAGAGAGAACCAAAGGACAGGGAGTAGGTGGTGTGGTGATGGGGTGTGAAAACTTTCACAGGTAGTGATAGAAATTTATAGGACAGTTCAGAGTTTGCCCTCCTCTAAAACTGAGAATGCTCTGGGATTTTCTCCCATTCACGTCATTCTAGGATACAGCTGCCTGTTCATACGGTCTTAGAACGTCCTAGAATGTTCTTTAGATACTTGTTCTTCTTAAGAATATTATACTTGTTCTTTACATAAATATTCTCACCATTCACACAGATCTAGAATGTTCCCCCCAGTCTCAGTGCTGTAGCATGATCTGTGTTCACAATGTTTAGTAACCTCTCCCCTTACTCACACTCTTCTACAATGTTCTCCCCATTCACACTGCTCTAGATCCCTGTAGCCATTCCCAATGTTCTAGAATGTTCTCACTGTTCACCATGAGATAGAATGTTCCCCAAAATTCTTGGTGCTTTAGAATTATCTTCCTGTCCACAATGTTTAGGAAACCCTCCTATCATTCACACTTTTCTAGAAGGTTCTCACCTTTGACACTTCTCTAGACCATTGCTGCCTCTTAAACTGCTATAATGTTCTCCCCCTTTTTAGTGTTTTACAGTCAAGCCAGGAGGTTCTCCACCTCGGATTTGTAAGATGTTCTTTGACCTTCTACAGATCAGTGGTAGCATGAAAATGTTGGTGTTTGTTTGGTGGGTGGGCTCTGGCCTTAAATGAGGTTCATTAGCTTCAAGTATAGAGATAATTGTCCACCAGAAGACCAGTTGATAGAACATTTATTGCATAATACTGTACCTCAAGTGAATAGGAACCAGTGTGCGATGCTGTTGTCCACTGGGACAGCACATTGAAATTCCGAGAAAAAAGCCCCCTAATCAATTAGGGACTGATTGCTTAATTAAGTGGTGATGAAGTGTGGTTGAGAGAACTTGTGACTGGTCTACTGACGACAGAATAATTGGGAAGATTTTACATTGAGATTCAGTGCAGTCGTCCCTGGTAAACGGCATCAGAAAATAAATAAGGCAGAGGTGAACATGCCACTCAGATATTCTCTCAATATTTCACTGATTGATTGAGTCTGAATGAGCTGTGGATGATTCTAAATTCATCCGAATCCACAAAGACCTGCTCATAACACAAAGTAAATGATGGGGTTAAAGATAGGGGCACTTTCCTGGCATCACAGTGTTTGAAATCTAATAGTAATTCTTTTCCATTAAGTCTCTATAAATGGTCCACAGCATGTAGACACGTTATTTACAAAATATGCCCCTTACTCCACATGGAGCTGCTGTGTAAGAACACCTGTGCTTCTTTTATTTTGCTTTTGAGCTACAGTGCTTGGCTTTCAGGGGTGCTTTTTAAATATGAGAGGCAATAATTCTTGTTTAGATTTTGTGTATGTGTATCACCTCGTGCATTAGTTTGCAATGATGTTTAATCGTCTACCATGTGAAATATTGTGCTAAAAAATCATGTGCAATATCAGATTCAGAAAATTATATTGATCCTGGGGGAAATAGCTTACTTTGTGCAACAGTCTGACCATGTGAATATCACTAATTATGTCTGTATTACAAATATACTGCTGATCTTTAATAAGGGCAAGGACATACTCCAAAGCATCTGTGTTTTGTAATATAGTGACTCCTAATAATCACGTGTGAACACACCACAGCACACAGGGTGAACTTAAGCATTTAACCCATTCATCAAGTTTGTCTTTGCATTCATAACCAAACTCCAGGATCAATAAAGTTTTCTGATATTGATTATATTCTGATTCACAGGCTCAGTGATCAAAAACCAGCATTTCTTGTGTGACAAAACCTGCAGATCTTTGTGTTCTTTTACCTTTTTGGAAAGTATTTTGAAAAATCTCTGAATATAGAGTTGGTAGTTCAGTCGTTTTCTTGTATTTGGTGAATCATCTGTTCCAACAAAAGCCTTTAGTAGCTTTTGTATGTGTGTAATTTAGCAGCTAGAGCTGCTTTTTGAGGCAGCATGGCAGACACTGCTAATGTTGTGAAACACATTTCAAAGGATTAGACAGAAAAAGTTTAAGAAAAAAAATCCCATTTGGGTGCAGATAAATCTATAAAACTATTCCAGTCCTGTGTGCCAATTTTAAAGCATCGGAAAAGGACACAGTTTGAGATAAGTCAAGAATGATGAACAGAACTGGAGACTGATCAATCTTCATATCAAGCCTTAAATTATAATAAAGGAGAAACACTAAACTGTTCATCAATAATTTTTGCTTCCAAAAATACTTAAAATAAGTAAGCATAAATGTACTTAAGTAATTTGTCATTACATGGATATTAGATATATTAGTTGGTCTACTGGATTGGCTAATGTGGTTTCTGATGCTGCGGTACATATATAATAACATATAAGATACTTTTGCCAATGTATAAGCTTCTAATATTATTGCCTAGATTAGCTTTTATAGCTCCAGACACAAACCACGTAATAGCTGTTTGGCAGCTTTTTCAGACTAAGGGCTTTAGGGATTATATGTAGTAGCAGGTCAAAAGAAATACATTATTGTTCCAAATACTGTAATGTCCAGGTTTTGTTATTTGTTTAGGTTCTGTAATGTAATTTGTATTGGTTTTTAACTGACCAGGAAACATTCTGGTGTTGTCCTAAGCCATGTAATCTTCCTCCAAGTAAGCACTTTGGTTCAGCCCTTAAAAGGTGCTAGAGTCCTTAAAGGTACTATATGTTCTAAAGGTACATTTGGGACAGGCTTGTGTGATGTTCAGTCCATATAACCAAATCAGATTATGGTCAACAATCATATCAACAAACTTTTGCTGTTCCAGGAGATTTGGTGGATTGGAACAGGACTACATGCACTTTTCTAAAGCTGGAAGTGCCATTGTTCCTGAGGGTTTACAGTATGTTTTATAGATACAGTTTCTGTTGCTAAACATCAAGAGCATAGTAACTGTCAATCATCTGTTCAAAGTACAGGTTCGACATTTGCAGGCAGAAAGTTTACCCACGACTATTAACTAGCAAATGTACGACTGTAGACTGAAAATGATGAGAACAGTGTGAATCCACCTCCCACTTACTGAGCTCCCGTCCCAGCCAATAAGACCATTCACTACACAATTTAAACCCCCGAACTCTAAAAATTATACCCAATGCCGATTCATTCTGGATCTCATCAGCAACCAGGTGAATTGTAGTCTCTGGTGAGGTAATACTAATTTAGTTCAAAGAGAGCTGGAATACAGCAAATACAAGGTTCTCTAAAATTTGTGTGCCTGTACTGATACTACTGTCCTTTATCAACATCTCTCTCGTGTTCTCTTTCCCTCCCTCCCTCTCTCTCTCTCTCTCTCTCTCTCTCTCTCTGTTTTAGAGCAAAGCACCATCACTAACGTGGGGTACCACCATCTCTCTTTCTCTCTCTGAGGATCTGGAGGGGTAATGGAGTGTTGTAAATGTGGAATGGTGAGCTTCTGTTCCTCTCCTCACTCCAGGCGCTGCTCCCACACCTCAGGAAGCCACACCTAGGAAAAAACAGAGAGACTAAAAGGGCAAAGGGAAGACAGAGCATTCTTGAGTTTACAGGACATTTAATCCATTCTTATATTTACTGTAGGCCCCAAATAGTGGAATCATGGAGTGAATCAGGAAAGGGCAGTCTAGGACCACAGATATAGGTCAGTGGGTCCCAAGGGGAGGGCACGAAGGGCACCATGGAAAAAAATATACTAGTTTATTTATTCTGTTTGGCCAGAATCATTGATGGAAATTACTAGTCAATTATTAGTTGCTGCTAAAGGCTCTATAATTATTTAGAGCTAATTCTATTTTGTAATTTAGCACATATGCTAACGAGTGACAGGCATTGTAAAAGGCCCTTTCATTATTTGTTACACTACTTTATGAATTATGCAGCTCATGCACATTGAGTGTAACAGAGAAGGGCATGCAGATATTTCTTTTAGCTACTAAGCAGTAAATAGCTATGACTATGAATATTTAAGTCCTATTACCAATTAAATAAAAGCTGATGGATACAAACAAACATTCAAGTCCAAGCCTGTCTGTTTCTATCTGTATATACAAATAAATGTTTTCATAAACAATAGGGAAGATGGAAGTTAATCTCAAATTTTTATGTTCATTATTACAATGAAAAGTGGCAGCAAGGAGCATCTTGAGAACAATTTGTTTGTCTGTTTTTCTGCGTTTTCTTTGCCAGAATCGCACTAGAGCTTGAACCAAAACAGGACTTATAATTTGAGGCTAATTTTCACATTCTTCCGGTGAGCTTTCAAATTCTAAATCCCCTAACACTGGAAGCTGCTTCAGCTGTTAAGTCTGTTTCTTACAAACTGTAGCTTCTTTCTGTATTCAGATGTAAGATGCTCCACTTTCTGCTGTAGATTTAGTGGGCACACAAGACTAAATCAGATGCATTCATTTGTTTTTATGGACGTCCACTCGTTCCATTCACTTTGCTCTTTCACAAGCTCTCAAAAGACTCCATTAAGCTGAATTTCAAAGTCTCTTTTGTTTGAAAGCTTGATGTGCACTTTACATCCCGTTCCCATGGAAACCAGGTGAGTCAAATGGAAAAGTCAGGACTGATTGGACACATTTTGATTACAGGGAATATGTGTGTTTGTGTGTGTGTGTGTATGTGCAGTCCTATTTACATGTTTGTGTGAGTGGAAACAAGTGGGTGTGGTGAGGTGAGAGAGAGAGAGAGAGAGAGAGAGAGAAAGATAGAGTGTGTGTGTGTGTGTGTATATATGTGTCAGAGGTGTGTGTGTGGGAGAGAAAGAAAGAATGAGTGAAAGATGTGTGTGTTGGGTGTTTGTGTGTGTGTGTAAGAGAGAGTAAAAGACAGAGATCGACCGAGACAGAGATAGAGTTTATATGTATGTGTGTGTGGGGTGGATGGTATTTCATGCTTGGCTGTCTCTCTCTAACTTTCTCTTCTCTGTTCTCTCTCTCTCTCTCTCTCTCTCTCTCTCTCTCACTCACTTTCACTCT
>JBBKCR010000027.1:5650012-5660076 GCA_037577295.1 Ladigesia roloffi | reverse complement strand
GAGAGAGGGGGATGAGGAGAGAAGAGAGGGAGAAGTAGAGAGAGATTATGAGGAAGTATAGAGAGAGGGATTATGAGGGGGTAGAGATGTAGAAGTAGAGAGAGATAATGAGGAGGTATAGTGAGAGGGATTATGAGGAGGCAGAGATGTAGAAGTAGAGAGAGATAATGAGGAAGTATAGAGAGAGGGATAATGAGGAGGCAGAGATGTAGAAGTAGAGAGAGAGATTATGAGGAGGTATAGAAAGAGGGATTATGAGGAGGTTGAGATGTAGAAGTAGAGAGAGATAATGAGGAGGTATAGAGAGAGGGATTATGAGGAGGCAGAGATGTAGAAGTAGAGAGATTACAAGGAGGTAGGGATGTAAAAGTAGAGAGAGATTATGAGGAGGTTAAGAGTGAGGGATTAGAGGAGGTATAGAAGTAGAGAAATATAGATTATGAGGATGTAAAATGAGATTGGAGACTATGGAGAAGTAGAGAGATGGAAGTAGAGAGGAGGATCATAAGGAGGTAAAGAGAAAGGGATTACAGGGAAGCAGAGAGAAAGTATGCAGAGGAAAAGACAGCGGTAAAGAGAAAGAGATGGAGAGCGGCTTCTGTGTTAAGGGACTCAATCCAGTAGCTGGAAAGTTTAATGCAGAACAAGCCGAGTTTTCATCTGCAACCCTCTAATAACATTACTCTCTCTCTCTCTCTCTCTCTCTCTCTCTCTCTCACACACACACACAGTCACACACACACACACACTGGCTGTTTATCCAAGTCTGTATGTTGACACAGTGGGCTGAATTTTTGGGTGGAGGAAAACATGTAATCTAGACAGTGAACCCTCTGTACCTAAGTGTGTGTGTGTGTATCTGTTGTTCCGTCACTCTGCATAGAAATTCCACCTTCAGTAGCTCAAACTCATAATGAGTTTCAGACAGAGAGTGAGTAGTGTTCTTTTCAGGCGTGTGTAGTGCAGGTAATAAAGAGCTAAACAGACCGAAGAAAGGTCACTCAGACAGGGACGATGGTCACGCTTTCCGCTGCCAAGTAGGTTGTGGCCTGGTGAAAAAAAGGAGTAAAGAATGTGTGACTGGCTTATTTTCACGAAAAACACTTTACACTGTGAATATGGACCAATTCACCAATTTATTTAGGTAAAAACATTTCAAAGAATTTTAAATTGTACAGAATTTAATTTAATTGAAAAAAATCTTGTGAAGGATATTTGCGCCTAACAAACAGTTTTATAAGATTTTGTCCCTCAAACAAATCGAACATCATCTTCATAGTGGACTTATCTGCATTTTGTCTGTCATGGTTTTGTCATGGAAATAAGGAGCAAAGTGCATTCCGTCTTTAATCTTTCAGGGATGGAAAAAGTTCTTAATTCACAACTCTACTGGTGAAGAGATGGAAACGCTGTTGGGTGGATAGGTCGGGGGGAGCAGTGTGACGCCCATGCTTAAGACTAAACTTTTTATATTTCTGGCCCTTTCCTGATTTTTTAATATTTCCGGTTCCATCCAGTTACTGTTATCTAGGCCCGGCCCTTTGCCGTGAAAACTGCTGTAGAGATGAAAAAAACAAATATGATTTTATTGTTGCCTTGGCTTTCACCATTAAAATGTGCTTATTTATCAGCCCGTTTTGGTGAATTGCAGGACTACACAGTTCATTTTGTCCATTGATATTAAAATTGTTAGATACTGCAATATACAAAGCGGCCTCTAGCAAAATACCTTTATTCTTTATATGTTCATGAATTTGCAAACTGGGACCTGACAATGCTTGACTTTTTATTTTTCCTTTTTATCATTCTAGTCCATTTTTATGTATTGTTCTTTTAATATGTTTTTAATTACATTTATTGTTTCATAAAATAAACTAAACGTCCCACAACTATGCTACTGCTTTGTGTTTGTGGAAGACCACAATTTACCACATTACACATTTTCCTTTTAGAAACTTGGAGGGGGGAGCGTGTGGGTATGTAAAATGAAATGTTTAGATGTGGGCTTGTAGGACAGACAAAACTATTATTAATAACACACTAGAGAAAACACTTCCATACATTCTCCTGTAACAATCGAGTCACCGTTATTGAAAACACAGGGTGGCTGTAGGAGTGTGGCAGTGTGTAGCCTAATAGTTTACTTTCTTAAAATACTGTGCACATTTGTATGCTTGGGAGCAAAGTCCCAACAGAATTTTGTTTTATTGAGTTAAAATTAACAATAATATGTATTGTGACCCACACACACTCCAGCCCTGACTAAAAATGTTCAAAATCTAATTACTGTCCTGTGTTCTTCTAGCCAGGGGTGTATTGTATATTTATGTATATATATATATGTATATTTTTAAAGCTAGTACTGATTTCTTTACACCCATATTTTTTAACCAGTTTTTAATTGCTCATTAGACACTCAGTCATCCTTATTAATTTGTTTAATATTTATAAGCAGTCACAACAGTAGCATCATTAATTTACTTTCCATGTTGAGCTTAAGCTAAGCTAACACCAATATCCTCTACAGATACATAAATAATAATTTGACAAACCTTATATATACACGCACACACACATTGCAAATACACTCTATGGACAAAAGTATTGGGACATCTGCTCATTACACCTACAGGGACTTTAACAACATTGCATTAAAACACACAGATTTTAATATGGAGTTGGTCCACCTTTTGCAGCTATAACAGCTTTTGCTCTTCTTGGAAAGCTTTCCACATTTTTGAGTTTCTGTGGGAATTAGGTGTCCATTCATTCTGTAGAGAGTTGGTTGGATGAGTTCAGCATGAAAGAACTGGCCTGTACAGACC
The DNA here is from genome assembly GCA_037577295.1 of Ladigesia roloffi. Lineage (NCBI taxonomy): Eukaryota > Metazoa > Chordata > Actinopteri > Characiformes > Alestidae > Ladigesia > Ladigesia roloffi. Next base: position 5,657,251 of record JBBKCR010000027.1, on the reverse strand, counting down.
ATAACCCCATCCATGCCTTAATGGACCTTGGTTTGTGCACTGGGACACAGTTATGCTGGAACAGAAAAGGACAAAGTTGGACACATGGTGTTGTCCAAAATGTATTATAGTTTTGTTGAAGCATTACCCTTCTCTGGAAGTATGGGGTCTAGCTCAAACCCTGAAAAAACACCAATGTCCCAGTATTTTTGTCCATATAGGGTTGAATTTTTAAATCAATAAATTAGAAAAATTGAAATGTAGAAAATGTAGCTGTGTTTACCACGTACCACGTCAAAATGATCTGTGAAACGATCTTGCAGCACTTAAGGAGATGTATGAGCTGTAACCGCTTAGAGTGGAGTGAAGCTGCAGTGAATAATCACTCAAAGCTGTTTTCTTATTTGCTTGTCAACATATGGAGAGTCTTCCACTACCTAAATGCTTTTGCTGTGAGAGATTGAATTCCTACCCAGATCTAACCAATCACCTTTCAGCCTCTCCTGCCGGATATGTGTGTCACTGGCTGGCAGAAGTATTGTGTAGAACGAGGGCTCTTTAAGCTGTGTGTTACGGGATTAGAGTTACAGATGTGCATTACGTAGCTGTCTGCAGCAAACACCAAGCTGCCGGCTTGACCTGCCTCAGCTTCGCATGTGTTAGCATGTTCAGTGTTAAAGACCTGTCAGCTCTCCACTTCTTTTTTGGTTTCCTGCTTATCGTATCCACAGTTCACACGATTCTTAAAAAGTTCCAGTTAATCCTTTGTATCTTTTAACACGTCTAATTGACGAATGCAACATGGTGTATAATATTTCTTGCTATTAGTCCATCCGTTTAATTTCAGGGTGTGTGGGGAAATGATATGTGGGCAGGTTCACACATTTTGTGTGGGACTACAGTATCAGGACACAACTTCACCACACCTCCCACAATGTTTAGTATTTCATAATATGTGTAAAAATGTGTAAAATATCATTTAAAAAATGTTTATTTAGAAAAGAAAGTATTTTTTGTGCAGGTGCAAAAATATAAATGAATGTAAAAGCAACATGTACTAGAATATACAAAGTAAAAAGGATAAAAGTTTAATTTTGTAATGGTTTGCATCAGTGTGTTTGTGGTACATTGGTGTCTGCGTTGCCTTGCAGTGGATCGTGCCTGTGGATGGCCAGTCATCTGTGATCTGGTCAATATACCCTTAAATTCCTCAAATAAAACACTACCATGGAGCGAGCTCTGAACAAAGCGCCGTTATAAAGCGAACGGCGCAGAGAAACTACAGAGAAAGTGTCTCTGTCACACACTCAGCTGAAAGATTATATGCATGTGTGTGTGTGTGGCCTGGCAGGTGTAGCGGAGTTCTGACTGACAGCGTAATCAGGGTGGATTAGGGCTAAAGAGAGTACAAATGTGATGGAAAACGTTTTCAGTTACACACTAAGCTCTCAGCATTAGTCTAACCCCTTTACCCCTCGAACATCACACACACACTCACCCACACACGCAATGTCAGAACCACACTGACGAAAAGGTGTGCCAGTGGGACCCACACATTAGGCCTAGATATGGTGACACTCACACTCTTTCTTTTTCTCTCTCTCTCTCTCTCTCTCACACACACACACACACTGTGTTACAGGGCCAAAAGACCCATATATGAAAATATAGTGCGACTCCTTCAGGCTCTCTTAAAGAAAGCTAATGTTTACCACAAAGTATAAGTGACCAAGATCCAAACCACACATGGTGCACTTCATAAAGAAAGTGCAACTGAATACAATATTGCAGTACAAAATTACATTATATGTTAAGTGTCCCTTTGTCAAATGTGAACACACAGTGTGAACAGCACAAAACTTGTTCTCTGCATTTAACTCCGTGTTGCTACTAGCAATCCTGGGATTCAAAAACATGACCTACTAACTGGAGGGGCATAGACCTAATGACCAGCTGCCCATCATCACTGAATACAATACACCACAAAATATACACAGAATTAAACAGTACTTTCAGGAGACACAACCCATCAGGAATTTCCATGAAACAGTCGATCAATACTTAAATTATTTTAGAACAGTATCAGCCACTTGACTTCAATCAATGCATGATGACTAATGAAATAAAACTGAGAATATAATAATGTCCTTTGGAATAATGTTGCCTATCTGCAGCTCATCAAGGCTGTAAACTCTTTCAACAAACAGTATTTTGCTAGGAGAAAGATTGAAACTGAAAACTTCATCACTGACAGGAATAATAATGTGGAATCTCTTGTTTTTTCAGGTAGACTTAATTTCAATGTACTTGTGGTGTAGAAAATAAATGAATAAACAAAAGCTTTGTGAAGAGTTGTATCAGACACAATTCATGTTAGACATGTTGGGCAACAGTTACTGAAACAGCACTCTGTGTGGCCGATACATTGGAGAATTATGGGGGTTGGGGGGTGGGGGGAGGTTGTCTAGGTATGTCTATATAATGAAGCCCACACTAATAAGTCCAATTTTTATGGATTATTGCCAGGATAATATGTAAACAATATCAGGCTGCCAGCTTAACTTGCTGATTAGTGCAGTAGGACAGTCCATTTTGTCAAATGTGACTTACCATTTAATTGCTTTCTGTAACCGTTAATTAAATTTTGTTTTTCCCCCCAAAGATTGCTCCCATTCAAAGATATTTCTCTCTGAGTGTTCAGGCCTGCACACTTAACAGAGAGGGAAAACAGGGTGTTAATGTATTATACTGTGTTTTAGGCTCTTTTGCAAACTGTTTAAAGCTATTTTTTCTAAACAGTAAGGGATATAGCACCATTAAATCAACAAGATAACTTAAGAATAAATGCAAACAAACAAGACAACATGAAATAAAACTCATGACTTGTTTTAGTTTGGAAATAATATTTAAGGTTTTGTGAGCAGGTTAGAACAACACTGGTTCAGTTCCAGATTTCACCTCCAGTCTTTGGATGGATTTGTGAAACTCCATCAGCAGCTTCTGATTTAATCTAATGAAGCATCAATTGAGCTGAACCAGGTATCTGAGATATTTCATAAACTATGATGTAATACTGGACATCCATGAGAGGCAGTCTGGAAAAGGTAACACAGACGTACATAACAATAGTATTTACTGTGGTACTATTATTAGTGAAATACAGTGATGGGAATAGGCCTGACACGATAAACAATAAATCAATGAATTGCACGGTAATTAAAATGAGGTTGATAATTTTCCAGCTGCGATAATTTTCATTTGTGTTTTCCAAAGGAATTCACTGTGACACATTGGACTCTACCGCCCCCTCTCATTTCCTTAGGGTAATGAGGCATGAACTCTCTAGAGGGTTAGCCTAAATGCTAGCTGCAGGGTGAAAAAAAGCTAACCAGGTACACATTTAAGCTGTAAAAATTGCTTACACCACTGCGTACGATCGTCTCACTTACAGGACGGGGAGGTTTTTTTCTCCAGATATCGGCACTACTTTTGGAACCTGCCAAAACCTCTGAGTCTCGTTTATCCTCGTTTATCCTCAGAAGCGTGAGACGTCTCGGCGTCTCGCGCTCTGGTGTGCTGCGGAGCTGAAAAAGCTCTACGTTTGTAATACTGATACTAAAAAATAGCCAAGTAATAGTATAATCAAATGTAAATATATCTAGATGGGGCAAGCACCAATCTCTGTGAAACTTCACAGTTAAATAGGGCTCAATGAGAGCTTTCCAAAGACCCCATTGTTTGCCATAATACCCCCGGCGATCCGTAGTTTTTAAGACGAAGACAATCGCCTTGGCCAAAAGTATAGGGACATGCTAGAATTTAGCACAGCTGGACACATTGCTACTCTTGAGAGATCCTGCCTTAAACCACACAAAGTCAAGGTATGCTGATTGTCTTACAACGTCTTCCACTCCCAGGTTTATGTGATCTTTAGAATTCAAGGTTTATGGATCTTTGAATGGGTGCATTTGCATTATTATGTCATTATCATTACATCATTAGAAATGGACACAATGACAATATTATGGATTATCGCAATAATTTATGGGACAATTTATTGTCCAGCGAAATGTATTATCGTTACAGGCCTAGATGGGAATAACGACGCTATAAATAAACGGCCTTAGTAACGGCAATACTTTTTTCAGTAACTAATAATCAAACCAATTACTGTTTCCCCCATTTACAATGCCGGTACCGTTACTGACAATAAATGTGCGTTAATATAACTGAGAACACTGAAGCGTTTTTCATGCGAGCAGCGTCTCTCAGCCATAAGATCTCACTCTTTCTGGAGTGTGTTTGTGTGTGTGTGTTCGGGGCCGGGGCGGGACACATAACCAGTGATGATGATTGGTGTGGTCTGGCTCGAAGAATGAAACTAAAGCTACGTATGTTCTACACACCCCCCTGAAGCGCGCTGACACATGTCAAGAGTTCCACCCCCCACCCCGCCGCAATGTTTTATATTTAATGAATATATTTTTAAGTAACGCAATAATAAATTTGCCTGGTAATTAGTTACTTTTATAATTATGTAATTCAGTTACTAACTCAATTAATATTTGTAAGAAGTAACTAGTAACTATAACTAATTACTTTTTTAAAGGTACTTGCCCAACACTGGTGAAATATAGTGTAGTATTTATATATAATATTTTTAAAAAATGTAATATTAAATATAAAATACATGCACTGCTCAGCTAAACTGGTTTCAAATAAGATTTTCTAGGGTGTCTAAGACTTTTGCATGGTAGTATATATCCAGCCCACAAGTGAGATCCAGCAGAATTTTGTCCCTCATTCACCAACACAAACATGCTGTGGAGAACACAAAGCAGCTGTATTCTGTTGCGCAGTGTTTTGTCTGATGATTACATTATGAAACTATTCTAGTTCCCTGGGAGGGAAGGGGGCTAGCATAAATCTTCCCAAATCCCTACACTTAATGGAATTGGGACCACTCTCTCTCTGGCTCTTGCTCACCCACCTTCACTCACACACGCGCACACACACATGGTGAAGACGGATAACTGAGGAATCCCGAGCGTGCTGCGTGTCTCTCTGAAAGCGACCAGGCCACGGGTGTTTGAACAGCTTGGACTGTAAAAACTCATAATCAAGCCAAGTGGAATCTTACTCATCTCTTGACAGGATTCACGAAGGATGCCTTAAAAGATGTACACACACACAATAGGTTGAGCATGTGTCCTGCTCTCAAATCTGCACAGCACCTTTCTAAATCAATTCATTCATGTTTGTATTTCATAAACAAATTTTCAGCTTTCAGTATGGAATGTGATTTGAGAACCAGTTAAATGGGTTTAAGCTGATTTACTGTAAGAGTTCTGTTGGAAGAAAAAGTCTCAGAGTTGCCATGGACATTCAGTTCTGATCAGATTCCAATACACAACCTCCAAAACAACAATGTTATGTGGCTGCTTAATTAATCTAAAGAGAACAAGTCATGTAGACTAGTAAGTTTGTGCATCATCAACAACTGTAAAGCAAGAAAAAAGTAGCAACACTGAACCTTTCTGTAAAGCATCAGGGTCATGCTGACAGGAATCTGGATTGGTAAGTTGATTGGTAAGGCCCTGTTGTGAAAGAGTGGCGCCCCATCACTACTCTGTGTTTGTTTGTGTGTGTGTGTGCTTAACCACAAGGAAGTGATGGGGTGTTGCAGCACCCAAAATATGATGATTGGTGATTGTTAAATCACACTTATCACTGACTTGTAACTTAAAGTGCCCCCATCTTGCTGATGCGTTGTAATCAATGAGTGTGTGCAACTGGTTTGACTGGCAGCAGAGGGATGACTTGTGTGCAGCCTTGACACCAATTTAGTTGTTTACTTATTCACACTGGAGGATTGTGGCTAATCTACTAACGTGTGTGTGTGTGTGTGTATGTGTGTGTATTGTGTGTATGTGTTTGTGTGTGCGTGCGTGTGTGTGCATGCGCGTGTGTGTAAATACACAAAAACGTGTGCTCCAGAGTGCAGTGTCCAAAGCAGAAATAAATTAACTTTACTGTAATGTTTTAAATGTGATTCACATAAATGTAGGTAATGTCATTTCTTTTGTGCCAACTAATCCACAAATGACTGTTTGATTTTGTACTAGCTCTGGTTGTTCTGGTCGGGAGTTGTTTGGGTCTCCCCACCCCACATGGTACCAGGTAGCTAGTCAGTGCTTCCCTGTTGCACATCTCAGCAGGTTTGCACACTACTCAGCTGAAATGTATTTTTGAGGTGTGCACAACATGGCCTCTGTGTCTCTGTGAACTAAACTTGCTCAAAAACCCTTTTATTCATTTAAAATAAAAAATACTATTGTTATTTAATTCATATGCCATATACACACTAGTGTTAAACAGTTTTTATCATAAAAATGAACACATTTTAAAAGAGTGAGCAATGTGGTCTGTGTGTGTGTGTGTTTTAAGTTTGGTGTTCAGGCAGTGCTTGTTTGAATGTGTCTGAATGTGTGGACTGTTCTGGCTGACTTAAATCTGTCAGTCAACTTGCAAACAGTCTAAATGCGTTTCCACCAGCTAATGTTTTTCCAAATTAGCATAATGATAAACAGATTGAATTTACCATTAGAACATTCAGACTCTATTATTGAATTGTTTTGTCTGGTGGATGGAGATTTATTGGTGATTGCCTGATCATGGGTTCATTTTTATGGCTGATTGATGGTTTTTCTGTGTTGTTGATGTTTAGATCCTTAGTGTTTGATTGACAATGGGTTGGATGTTGTGTTGATCATCAGTCTGTGTTTGCGTGATATTTGGTTGCTAGGTGTTCGGGTTTTTTTAGATGGATTTGCTTGATAGTGTGTTGGTTGGTGTTGGGCAGGTGTTTGGCTGATGTTTGAGTGGCTAAGTGGTGTTTGATTGTTGGTCAGTGTTTAACTGTTGTTTGGGTGATGTTAGATTGTTGTTGTTTTCTTGGTTTTCATTAGTTTTTTGTTTGTTATATGAAAAGCATTTTGCTATTGTACTGCTGGTGTTTCATTTGATTACTGGATTTATGAACAGCCATTGAGTATGTAATGTGGATTGGGGTCAGTAGAGGGCAGAAAAATCAACCTGTGATTTCATACTGTTAGATTTTACTGACATCAAAAAACGAGTACTCACATACAGCTGGTGGTAGCAAATTCCTGTCTCTCAAACCTGTGTGTGTGTGTGTGTGTGTGTGTGTGTGTGTGTGTGTGTGTGTGTGTGTGTGTGTGTGTGCGTGTGTGTGCGTGT
>JBBKCR010000027.1:5611884-5625974 GCA_037577295.1 Ladigesia roloffi | reverse complement strand
GGGATCCGAGACCAAGACTAAGACCAAGACCAAAGTCCGTCGAGACCAAGACCACATAAAAGTGGTCTCGAGACCAAGACCGGTCTCGAGACATCCAACTCTAATGTTCAGTAATCTTAATTAGACTTGCTTGTGTGGTTTCTGACACTTCGTAACAGTGTGGTGTTTATGTAAATAACCCAAAGTATATTACGTGTATAAAAAAGGTCAGTGTTTTATAGATAACAGTATTGTTGAAGCTCATTTCAAAACTTTGCAACTTATCAACATGTGGGGTTTATATTGAAACTGTAAATCAGTATTTCATAACTATCACTTTAACAGAAAATGATCTCTTTCATGGAATGTCTCCACCTAGCCCCTTTATCTAGCAGGCAGAAGTGTTTTTACTGAGAAGTTGGCCCACTAACAATGGCTCGTTGTTACAAATCTATAAAATAACGATGAATTTTATTTTATTTCCTATCATTCAGATTGTGATTTGAAAATAAATGCTTCATCTCACCCCTCTCATCAGAAGGAGTGTATTGAAAACAATTCAGTATTCGCACAATATTTGTAATTAAATGCATGAGGAATGATGAGATATAATTTTATATAGATTTTTAGTATCATTTACTAATCAAAGCTGAAGGCAGGAGGAAGTGAATGTATGAAATGAATGTGCTGCACCAGGTTATCTCTAAACAAAACTTCTTCATTGCCAAAGAAGACAAAACTAAATTTTTTAGATATTAGTTGCCCTCAGTGGTATGTATTTTTCGACCCCGAGTAATGTAAGAAGTAAAAATGACTCATGCCATTATATTTTAATTATATTCACACCATATCCTATTAAAAAGCCCAGTTTGGATTTCTTAGACATGGTGTTGTCATGTAGTTTGTGCAGTGGTAACCTTTAGAAAGAAATTTTAGTCACTTGTTAGTCGTATTAGTCTTGTAGCTCTGGTGAAAAGCTAATAAAACAATTTTCAGTCACTGAACGTGAATTGGCTTCTGCTAATCATTACTTAAAAGTTGTCATGTAGTGAAGTGCTCCACTTCTACAGTATTATGTGAGTTTAATCAGAGCACAAAACCAGTGTGACTTCATTCTGCTGCAGCCTCTGATGGGTGTGCTGACCCCTCTCATTTGAACCGATCTTTAGACGTCTCACTGATTCTGTGATTGTAGCAACTCCCTGGTGGGTGAGGTTTTGTAGGGGACCCGAAGGATGTGAGAAGAAAAATGCACTCAATCCAATGGGAGAGTATTGGAGAGAGGGTTGGTGAGTGTGGGTCCGCACAAAGGCTTTTTCACACCTGAATGACGTGTGAAAACTAATGAAATGGAGTGAATTGCATTGGGTAACACTCAATACTCATGTCCCTGAGGTGTGTGTGTATATGAGTGTATTTGTGTGTGAGTGTATTTTAGACCATGACTGTGCAGGTTTTCTGTAATGGAAGGATTGATCCTCACCATTTCTGGCCCTTATCACACCGGTGTTGTTCTTTGATAGTTTCACATCATCCTCTGAGCTCAAGGAAGAGAGTAAAAAGAGAGAGAGGGAAGGTCAGTGGTGAAGAGCCTATTGATAAAGCCAAGCGAAACTTTAAAGAGGATTTACTGCAGATTTGCATCAGTATCCGGCTGCAAAAATGTGCTGACAGCATTTTCTGTTGAATTAAAGCTTTGACCACTTTAACTCATCAGCTTTTCTGAGACAGAGAACGTTGTTAAAGACAAAATCCTCTGGTCTATTCTGGGTCTTTTGATGTGAATGCGTAGAGGTCTCCCCACTATTGTTCTCCGCTCTCTCTCTCTCTCTCTCTCTCTCTCTCTCTCTCTCTGCCATGTTTATTCTTCACTCTCTGTCGCCTTCTCACTGTCTCTTTTTCCACCCATTCCTTTCTTTATCCACTGCATCCACCCCTCCCCCACTCACTTTCTCTCTTGCTCATTTTCCTTATCTTATTTCTCTCTCTCTCTCTCTCTCTCTCTCTCTAGCTCTACCCTGTGAATCAGAGTCTGTGGTGAAGCTGGACGATGCTCAGTCCAGTTCAGTTATTCTGACTCCGGTGTCTGAGGTGTCATCAGCGGACGTGCCGGTTTCGTCTCCCCCCTCTCAGCCTGCGGACGCCCCACAGGAGACCCCTTCTGGCCCAAGCGAGACAGTCTGCCAGCGGGACGGCCCTGCAGGCGAGGCCCCTGTTGAGAAAGTGCCCAGGAGGAACAGACAGCACCTCTACTGTCCGGTCTGCAAAGTGACCGTCAACTCAGTCACTCAGCTTGAGGCCCACAACAGCGGTACGTGGATGGAAGGTGGTGTTCACAAGCACACATCTCATAGATTTCAAAGCATCATTCCCATAGATTTTAAATAGAGGCAATAAAAACAAACACCAGTGCATGCCAACATGCAGAAATTGTGCTTGGAGTCTGGACTTGTTTCAGTCTTTAGTCAGTCACTAGTCAGAATGGGGCAGCTTTAGTCAGCAGGTTTGGGTGTTTACTCTGCGATCATGTATATTGTGGGTCAGATTCAGCTTGTCACATACAGCGTCATACATGGTGCAACATGCAGTGAAATGCTTTTTGCAACACCCAACCTTAAAAACGGGAAAGAAAAAGCAGTTTCCCAAGACTGCTAAAGCTCTGAGGTACCCTTAGGAGGCTGCTCCTGGCTGCCCACTGCTTCCCTTGGTGAATGGGTTAAATGCAGAGGAAGAATTTGGCTTAACGGATGGTCAGAGAGAACAGAGCATGAATGAGGAGACTGGTGTCTTAACTAATGTTTGGGGCTGTTGCAGTTAATGGAGAAGATGTTATGAACCTGTGTAAGTTCTGTGCTAATAATTGTCTTTATAAATAAAATCAAGCTCCAAACATCAGTACAGCTCACAGTCAACAGAAAACACATGTACCAGCAGCTCTGAATGTAAGCTTGCCTGTGATTAGAGTTAGGAATTTACAGTTCCAAAGGTGAACTAAAGACAACAGTTTGCACAGAACTACCACAGGCTCTATACGTCTGTAACAACAACTCATCTTCAGAGCTGTCAAACCCAGTTCTAAATAGCTGTATCAGACGTTTACATCCACATATTCACACTACTCATTTAAACATTCAGTGGTAATAACAGCTCACATACAGAGGTGTACAATGCAACTCCAAAATGAGCTCAAAATAAATAGTGAAACAGGTTTTCATTTCAACCATATACACACAGTACACACAAACGAAACAATGTCCCAGTGTGACCATAGACAAGACATAAGAGAGAGCAAAAATAAACACAAGAGCAACAAAACAACTGGACAACACATCATTTAGTGCAATAAATAATAGCTACAGACTGGATGAATACAGTATTTTGACGGTTTCTGTATTTTAGCAGGAGAGAGTTAGGTGTGCAAATATGCAGAACAGAAGTTACATGTCCAAAATGTAGAAAAGAAGTAGACAACAATAAATACGTTTGCAAATATAGTAACAACAGGACAAAGAATGTATAGTGAAATAAATAGAAGCGTAATCACAGAAGTATATATGCTTTTATTCAATAGTAATTCTATTTGTATCTTGACGTAAATAGTGGTTTCAGATTAAAATGTTGCATTTCCTGACTCCTGTCTGGCCTCTCACAGGGACCAAGCACAAACTGATGCTGGAGGGACAGAGTGTGTTGCCACGCCGTCGCGGGAAGATTTTGTCCTCGCGTGCCGCCTGCAAAAGCAAGAGATTAGCAAACAAGGGCAGCATGAGCGTGTCCAACAAGAGCTTCCAGTGTGAAGTGTGTGAGATCCACGTCAATTCTGAGACCCAGCTCACCCAGGTAACACGCACACCGATGCACACACACATACACAAACGGATATACTGGTGTGTTAGAGCTCAAGATTTATTATTAATATGAAATATGACTATATGTATGTAATAATGGGCTTTATTTACAGCTCCACTTTAACATCTCTTAACTATGTTTGGAAAAGTATTTTTTGGGGTGTGTGATCGTTTTAAATGGTTTAGAATGGCCCCTACAAATATCTGGATGAAAATGTTTGCGTATTTGCCCTAATTGTTTGGATGTCTGTCTTGTTTAAATTTATGTGTATTGATATCTATGATGAAGATTATAATTATAGACTTGATCATTCACATACCCTATAATTCGTCACCACTGTTATATATCAGGCTTTCTGCTCAGGCCTGCCATTATTTACTCTCAGTGCTGTTGGCGAGGCATTTTAAAAGCTATGCTTCCAGTTTCTTTTGGAGCTATATGTTTTGAAGATCAAACTGATTTGCTAGCAATCTCACGTGGTACAAGCTTTGTCACATAATCAAAATCTTTGCACTTGAATTTTGCACTTTGCAAGGAAAAGGCCTTTAATGGACTTCAGAACTACTGCAAAAAGCCACTGGTCTTCAATTTACTGGCAGCTGTTCTAGTCTTTTGAAACATATTTCACAAAAACACTTTAGACGAAGCACAGTAGAAGCCGTGACAGTGTGCCAAGATGTTTTTCTAGGCCCCGTTAATGTTAGTACTGATGATAACGTTTCATTTGCATTGCCCCAGTTCACTGAGTGTTTCATTAATCCATTTTATCTGCTAAAGGAAGGCAGTAAAGCATTCCTTCAGTAAAAGGTTTGTGTTATCTTAGAAATTTCGTTCTGCTTTTACGGGGAGTAGATGTTGTGTGTACCCTAAGTGTTGTGTGTGTGTGTACATGTGTGAGTAGAAGTGTGTGCGTGTTTGCTTTTCGCTTCATGCCAGTTAACCATGATTTTTAATTATATTTCATGCCTTATTAAATCCTTACTTCATCTGTAAAATGAATTCAGGCTAATGAAAGTGGGGGGGGAGAAAAGGTAAGATATCAAAAGAACAAAAATGAGAAATTGGGGTGCTTGCGGATTTTTAAGCCTTCATGTTTAGTTTGTACATTCCAGTTTATAAAAAAGCCGAGCCTTAAAGGTTTGTACTGTTAACATGCTTCTGGGGGAATCTTTTGCCTATTGAGTGTGAGGTTTTTTGGTTTGTTTGTTTTTTTTGTTTGCAGTGTCAGTATAGAAGTTGTTTTATTCATTCATGGTGCATCAAAATAGCCTATTCTTTCATTCTAAATGCATCACACATCTTAATAAGCAAGTTACTTTTTGTCTTAAAAAGGTGACTTTTAAACATGACTGTAATGTAAATCGCTGTACAGTTGTATGCAAAAGTTTGAACACCCTCAGTCAAAATTCACGTTTTTGTAGATTTTCTGTGAAAATAAGTCTGTAACCTCTACACACAACAGACTTGTACATTATATTTTTTGGCAACTTTTAGTGTCCAGTTGCTATTTAAATAAACATGTAGACAAACGGCACGTAAAATGTGCCATAACATTTGGGCGGCTCACATTTTATATTGTGTTTAAGTGTCCAGGTGATGGGTACTTATTTTTACCTAGAAAATCAACAGAAAGTGCCACTTTTCCATACAACTATAAGCATGGTGATTGTCAAAATCACATTTTTTGCATAGAATAGAGCACACAATCTTTCAAAGTAGTTCATTTGACTAGTCTGACTGCATGCCAGTTCTTGATTGATAATTTGCATTGTTGATCAAACTTCATTTCTTTTTTACAGCACATGAACAGTCGCAGACATAAAGACAGATTGGCAGGAAAGCCCCCAAAGCCCAAATACAGCCCACACAGCAAGAGTCCACCTACCTCAGGAGTATCGGTGAGACGTGTGTTGACACACGCAGACACGCGTGACGATATGTGTACATGTGTGTTTTCTCAGTCTTTACTCTGATGTGTCTTTCAGCAGAGTGTGAGGTGGAATGGCTATGCGGGAGGGGCTGTGTCAGCCATGAAGAAAGTCTTTAACCAGTACAGTCTCACCTCTCTATCTTCACAGGTCAGTGACAGCCTTTTAAACCTTTGAATTTTGCACCAGTCGCTAGGGAAAGATGAGATTAATCAATAATGTCATGTTTCACGTCCCCTTCCCACCACCTACCCATAACTCAGACCCCTCCCTCTTTGATACCCTCAGAATCACTCAGAAATGTGTCATGCTGCGGAAGGAAAATGGGTTATAATTTCCAGTTCATACAGAGTTTCCGGTCAGAGGCTGCATTTTTGTGTTTGGTACATCTGCCAGGTTTTGAAGACTTAAGCCTAAGCTTGTCATAGTGATGATCAGGGTTGCTTTTCCTAAATGACTTCTAGACTTGCCGTTTTCCATTTGACTTTGGAAAAGATGTGGTCCTCTATCCTCAAATTGTTCATTATCATTCCAACCTCTGTCGAGACCCTTGATGACACTAAATGACTGACATGCCTATTGGCTGTGGTGATTCATTTCCATTCCTGTATCTAACTATCGCTATCTCCCACTCTCTCTCTCTCTCTCGCTCTCCCTCTCTCTCTTAGACCAAGCTGGTTCTGCAGAAGCAATTGACTAAAAATTTGACGGCCAGCTTTCTGCCCACGGCTATAACTCCGCCCACTCTTTGCACCATGGCAGCCAATCCGCTCGCGCTGCGACATCCTGCCGGTGCCGCCTTCATTCAGACGCCAATCTTAGGCCCCGCCCTCTTTCGGCCTGCCCCAGGACCACTTCGGGCCACACACACGCCTGTTATTTTCTCACCTTATTGAAGTATGCATAAAAATATTAGCGCACACACACACACACACACACAAGCAGACACACACACACACATTTATGGTATCAAGATAATGTTCCTGTCTTAACAAAATCTTGTATTTCTGAAATGGTAGCTTTAATGTAAATTAATGTAATGAGATTTTATACAAAGTAAAGCATTGCTATTGGTGCATTTGTCTTGAAATATTCACACAATGTAAGTGACTGTGCTTAAAATGTTAAAAAGGTGGGTACAAGCTTTTGTCATGACAGGGACAATAAATATAATTTAGTCTTACAGTCTACTTTCACACTATACATACACACACTCAATACTGACAGACTTTCCTCATGAGAAACACGAAGCCCATTTACACTGAAAACTGTAATGCATTGAATTTACTGGATTGAACCATGTACCATACTTTGCACCCTTAGTGGAAAGTGGTACTATCCAGGTACATTTTAGTCCCTTAAGGTACAAACAAGTCAAGTAGGTTTCATTGGTCATTTCTGCCATTCTGCAATGTGGAAGTCTCTCAAAGTACAACATGTTCCTTAAGGTCCATTTGTGAACCTTAAATGAGTTTTAAAGGTACACTAGTCAGGTCAAGTCACATTCATTATAAAGCCCAATAATTAAAAGTCATCTAGGGTTAGAACAAAAATATGAAAGTATTTGTATTAATTACATTTGCTTCTAAAGGGGAAAAGTGATTATTGTAAAAGCAAAACATTTATATTAGTAGAAACTAACAAAGAATTATTTATGTAAATTATTTTAAAGTAACTTATTTTGAACACATTTGGCAAAAGTTGCAAAATTTGGACTAGCAGGTATGATATGTACCTCTCCATAACATCAGTACTTAAATAATAATAACAACTATTATTATTATTATTATTATTATTATTATTATTATTATTATTATTATTATCAACAACCATAATATGAATAATATTAAAAATAACAATAATAAACCTGGATTCTAGATGGTACATCTAGAGCATAATATCCATGCTCTGTACAAAAAATATATAACCCTCTAAATGGTAATTTTATACCAGAAATCAAGAAATCAATGCGCAAACTTTTATGTTCATAGATTTCATTGCAAGTAGTTTGAGTATTTTGCTTGGCTCATTTATCATAAACGTTTTCAAACAAGGTTTTGGGCAGCTGCTCGGTTCAAACGATAATGATAAAAAAGGAAAAAGGGGTATTTGCTGGACAGCACTTAACCACTTTTAGTATATACATAAACAGATGTACACATCCGAATCAAGTGAATTCAGTGCATTCTTTTTCACTCTAAAAATATCTAAACCTACACACACAAACATACACACACACAGATTCCCTGCACTCTCCTCTAAGACTGTGGCACTTACTAGAGTGTCACTCTTGAACTATGCAGCACAGAGAGGTAGAAAGCAAGAAATAGAAGGTGAGAGATGGATGACTCAAGAGAAAATAAGACAATTGATGCATAAGGAGGAGAGTAAATACACACCCCCAAGCTGTGGACGGAGCCCTAGGGACCTCATTGACCCGCCCACCCCTCTCCATTCCTCCAGGGAGGGTTTAAGTGATAGGCCACGCCTCCTGGGAATTTCAGCATTGGGAATGAGTGGAGCCTCTGGCTGGGACCTCCTATGGTTTTATAAGACATGACTCATAGGTTTTTATTGTGTAATTTATTAGGAGAACAATAATATTAGAGATGTAGAGCTAATTTTTAGTGAGACAAATGCAAACATCCCTTTACTCGATGCCTCATAAACCCTTTTTTTTAATCTTTTGACCTTTTTTTCTTTTAATAAGTGTTTTATGCCTTTCACTTTTCATTTCGAATTGATGGTTCTTCAGTACGAACAAACATGTTATTGCTCGCCCCCCACCAACCTCCCCGGATTCGACCATAAGAGCTGCCCCTTTGCATCATGGGTGATCATCATGGAGTTATGCCGAGTGCGAGTGTAACGGATCGAGATGACAATTTGCAAGCAAATCAGCCCTCTATTGCTAACACGCACACACGCGCACACACATTCATGCACAATCAGTGTTCCAATTTCTTCTGCATAGATTAGGTGATTTTGTGAGTCTGGCAAACACACACACACACAAAGATGATTATGGCAGTAGTCACAGTTTGATGTGGCCTTTCGTGTCAGTGTAGTTTGCTCTCGGTATTGTTTCATTAAGGCCTCACAAAGGTCAGCCTGTCTGTCAAAATCTGTCTCCCACCCCGTCTTGATTAAGATCTGAACTCTCCTCATGTAATTTGTGTGTGAAACTGTGTGTGTGTGTGTGTGTGTGTGTGTGTGTGTGTGTGTGTGTGTGTGTGTGTGTGAGACAAATAACCAGTCAGAGCCTGATCTCAAGACTTCATTCTGTTGTATGCACTCCATCTATTCTCCATTGAGTGTGGTGCAGTTGTGCCATCTGCTGTCCAGAGCCTGTAGCACAGTCAGATCTCCTATCTAATCCAATCCTCAGCCTCACTAGTTTCTAACATGCCCCTGTTGATTTCTTCCTGGGGGTGTTTTTTGCAATACTACAGAGGCTTAGGTGCAGCTTGATTTCATGGAAGGACGAGGGCACAAATCAGCAGCAGCTGGTTGCCTAGAAGTTAGGGCATTGCCCCTGCAGTCAGAAATGTGTGGGCTCGAATCCCAGGACTGCTAGTGGCACCACTGAGGTACCCCTGAGCAAGATATTGTCCCGACATGCTGGTCCCTGAGTGCTGTGTTGCTGGCTGCCCACTACTTAATTTGGTGAATGGGTTAAATTTAAAGAAAGATTTTAACTCTGTGTGCTGTGCTGTGATGTGTTCGCTATAAGAAGCCACTTTACTTTCAGTCTGATTCAGAATATTTGTAATGTTAAAAAATGCCAGATGATGATGCTTTTATATGCCATAGCAATGTAATACTTTAAAATACATTTATGAATACACCATTCAATTTGCCACACAGCTCACTACCCTAGCATGGCCGCCAATGCAACTTTGCTGCTTTGCCCTGCTAGCTTGCTAAGTAGCTGGCTAAGGGCTACACAACTAGCAGTATGCCACGGTTCAGTCGGGACTTTAACCCATTCACTTTTTAAGCATGGTGATGCAGAAAAAGAAATCTGTGTTTTGTGCAGTGGTGTGTTCATGTAAGACAAATGGACACTTTATATTTACACGTCACTGATAAATAGGAAAATAGCGATTCAAAGGCTAGGTTCAGGTTACTCGAAAAAAGTACATGCTAGCCTTTAGCCTTCTTGGTATCAGAAAACTGAATTGATCCTAGATTAATGTTATGAGTGCATAGACACATTGAAATGAGAAAAATAACAATAAATATCAATAAAAACTCTCTAAACACATTACTTTATACAAAATACATATACAACACTGTCTGATGGAGACCTAGATAGCGGGTAGAATTGGCCATGACTAAAATTGGTGAGCAAAGGCAAAACTTCCTGGCTACTTGTTATGAGGAAAAGTCAACAAGGGCATGTTTTGGAAACAGTATTGAAACATATGGCAGAATCTGATCCAGTATCATTAGGTTCATCTTAAGTCTGATTCTGGATCCGCTGTAACGGGTGTTGCTGCTCTGTCTATATGTTATACTTACTACTTTCATTCGTCTGTTACTGTTTTTCCATGTTCTGAAATATTAAGGTATTTTACAAAGTTTTTATGAAAATTATGTTTTAAAAAATTCTAAGTATATTAGGTTAAAGCTTATCTGTAGTTCTGAAAATAGAGTATATAGAGTCTTTATCAGATTCATTATTGTCATTATGGTTATAATAAGAACAGTTACTATTTGAGAGTCTTCAGTTGTTTTGTCAATATGTATGAAGATGTTGAAAGATGAAAAGACGCACAGAAAAATAGGTAGTGTACTTAGTTTGGGGATGACGCAATGGAAGTAAGCAAAAGCTCCAAAGTCACAAAAGAGTCTCAGGGGCGACTCAGGGCTCCTGTTTCTGCTATGTTTGAGGAGAGAGTGTCCCCGAAGGAGCCCCAGTGCCATGGACAGAAATAACCATCAGCCATACTGGAACTTGCTCAGACGGGATGGAACCTGGATCAGAACAAACTCAGCTGTGTTAAAGATAGGACGTACAAAGTTATGACTTTTCCTGGATTTTCAGAACTTTTGGATACTCTTGCTTCTCTCTCTACCTGTGAGTATATGTGTGTGTGTGTGTGTGTGTGTGTGTGTTGATATTCTTTGTACATCCCGGTGAGCCCACACTACTCTTGGATATGTGGGGTTAAATGTGAATGAAGTGTGGCTGGCCAGTAGGTCACTTCAGGCTCGGCTCTGACCTCCAGAACAGCTGTTGTGGAGATGTTGGACAGGCCAAAGCACATTGTGGCCTGGCTGGGTCATAATGTTGCTAGCTTATTGCTGTGTACTAACTACTTCATTTAAAGGGAAATTCCACTGATTGGTTTAAAAATTCTGTATAATTCATAGGTTGAGACCCAAACAAATCCATTTAGAGGGGCGTGTTGATGTGCAGTGGTACGATTTAGAGTAACGTACCAACACAGGTTGCTTTACAGTGGTGGTGATAAATGTCCGTGATGAGTACAGCCACTTTATTCAGTAAAGTTCTGAGATTTTATGTGTGATTTATATGTGATATATGGGAATACTGATAATGGCAAAATTAATCTGAAAATATGCCCTCTTTTTTTGGGCATCTCTCAAACTTATCATGAAAGAATGTCTAGGGCATCAGGCAGCATATTCATAACAATTCTGTGTAAATAAATCTTCGGTGATGGAGTTTTCTAGGCATTTAGGCATCTGGTTCCCATCACCACCACTGTGAGCCATGCTGTCTGAGTACGTTTCTCTAGAAGAAGGCATTTCACTTCAGACCACTCTGACTTTGTTTACATCTCAACCACTTAATTATATAGAAATAAAATCAAATCAGGAAAGTTCCCTTTTAAGTGACTGGCTTGATTTTGTTTTTCATAAATTGTCCTTGAACTCCTCTATCTGTTCTGCTTAACTCCCCCCTTTAGTATTTTGAGCAATAACACTGTTTTGGAGCCGTAATAGCCATAATGAAGTTAGATACACTTTTCCTTTTGTATAAAAATGGAAATTTAGCCATGATTTGTACCTTTCTCTGTGACATTGGCCATCCTGTGCTCTTTCTTTCTCACTCTTTTTTTTCCCCCTCTGTCTGCCTCTGTTTCTTGCCCCCTGGTTTTGTACAGGCAGGGTGTTAAGCTCTGAGAGGGGGTCTGTGACATTTTCTTGGGTTTATTTTGCACTCTGGTGAGATTGAATCTGTGTAATGGAACGTCTAGTATGACAGGGGGCAGCCATGGCAACATCAGTTGCCAGGAGTGACGAGACAAAGGCATTTTCCAGCACTTTACACACACACACACACATTCACGCACACTCATACACGACTGCTGTTTTTTAGGACTATCTTCAACAAGCTTACTTCGCTGGAACTTCAAAGAACTGGAATTTTCTTAATTTTGTGGATATGTGAAAAATGGGCAGCTGCTAGGATCATCTGCTGGATTCCTACATCAGAACAGGCTTTCTTTGCTGCAACACCGCCACGTATTTTATCCACAAGCTCCTGTAAGATGTGCTGTGTACAGTTTTGAGCATAACTTGGTTGATTTTGATTATGTACAATAATGTGAACACACCTTTCACACACGCTTTGCGGTTTGGGGCAATAAGTAGTTTTGACAAATATCCAATTTATTAATTCATTTTTCATCATTTAAATCTATGGACATTTTACAGTGACATTCAGTGTATCATAGTCATCATTTCAACAAAGACTTAAGGCCTTTACACAGAGTCTCGAGTTTTACAGACCATTAACTATGATAGGTCATCTTCCACATCATGGTTTCCTTCATTATTTGGTCATTCATTTGAATGCACAGGGACCTCACACACAAAAAAAAGATAATGTATGCTGATACTATTTTCTGGCTTTTACAATTACAGATAAATTACCAAGTGTGGTCCCAGACCTAGCGCACAAACATACATAAACACTTAGCAACAACATTCTGGCAAATGAAGGTATTTTGGAAGGAGGAATCCCTCATGCAGAAATATGATATTAAATCCCTATATATATTAAATCCCAATAAATGATCAGATATTTGCTCAACATTCTTGTGAGAATCTAATTCTTAGATGTATTTACTTGCCAAGAGACCATTATTCTACAATCTCCATCACTCACACAGAAGCACACCCACCACAGACATGAGCACATGGTCAAAAAGCACAATTTTAGTCTGCCATGTACATCTGTGTAATATTTTCATCTGGATTATGTTTGTGTGTGTGTGTGCCGTCTGTCTTTCTACAACCCCTGGAAAAAACAATGAGTCACCACATTTACAGGATGTATTACTTCAAAGCAAATCAACAAATTGCAGTTATGACACACCACAGTTTTTGTTTAGAGCCTGAACATGCAGGCTTCACAAAACACACCTCAAACAAATAAATATGATTATTTTAATTAATAGCATGATTAGGGGAATCTTCCAGTTTGCATTTTTAAATCTGCAAGTTCTAAACATTAAAACATGAATAAAATAGCACCACAAGTCTAAAAATGCAAATGAGTCTGCAGCTAAAAGAAACCACTTGCAGAACTTGAGCGGTTAAAAGTGGTTTTAGTGATAATTTTGCTCTACTTAATCTGAAAAAATGCCATTATGCCAGTAATAATGCAAATTAATTAGTTTAATGTCTGTTTCACAGACTTGTTTAGCGCCTAAACAAAATGGGTTTTGTTTTGTATCTGATTTATTCATTTAATTTATTGAGATTTAAAGCTCAGTGAGCGTCCTTTAATTGTGCCGACACCATCCTTTATGCTAGGGATTGTAGATGCAAACTGTAATTTGTGAATTACCACATCACACCTGTCTATTATGACGTTTCTAAACCATCTTTGGTCACAAGAGAATATGACCAGTACTCTTTTCAAAAGGGACAAGGCCAGTATTTATGGATGGAAAACCGTGTGTTATTTGTCCATTGTATTATTGTCATTGAGTCTGTTAAGAGCAGTTAAAGGTGAAAAAAAGGTGTTTTTGATCCTAGCTTGTCCTTCTGTTGATTTAGCTGTTTCTCTGTACAGAGTATGAGTGTGAATATGAATGAATGTGAGAGAGGGAGAGAGAAATAAATCAATTAGATCTTCCACTTCAGTATGTGTCTGTTGTTTCTGGGGCTTGTGGGAGTTCATTATTGGCAGGGGTAAGACAGCTCACCCTAACGCCATGCTTCATCATGACAGAGCTTTCAAAACAGCCCTGAAGTCTGAGGCCTGTCTGACTAAACCCCCAGTCTCCCAAGTCTGTCACTCCAACCCAACTTCCCACCAATCCACATAATTCCCTTCCTCACAGGCATATA
>JBBKCR010000027.1:5585049-5595853 GCA_037577295.1 Ladigesia roloffi | reverse complement strand
CTCACATCTTTGACCATTGCCACTCTGGCTGACCCTCCAGGCCCACAGATAGCACCAGGCGTCTTTCCGCTGACAGCAGTGTCACCTGCTTCAAAAGTGTGAGTGTGGCGGCCTACAGCACAAGATTTAGAGACTTTTAAAGTTAGTTAATGTATTTAATTTATTTTAAACTGTTTAAATGCAATGCAAAATGAACTGCAAGCTTTCTGTAAAGAGCTGCTACCATTTCCAAAGAATTTAAAAGAGTGGTGTCAATTTACTTATTAATGAAGGAAGGGCCCTTCTGTTGTTTCTGTTCTAAGGTGAAGGGTCTTGATTAGGTACATCAGGAGTGGGCCTGCTATGCATGTACATATGTGAGTGTATGTGTGTGTGTGTGTGTGTGTGTGTGTGTGTGTGTGTGTGCGTGCCTGGGGCAGTTGTTGGACAGGAATGGTGTTAAACTCTCTACACTGTCTCAACCTTGTCCCTATTCCTGGTTCTTTGAGTCTAAGGCTCCAGTGCCAGGCCACCTAATCCAGTAAGTAATGAATAACACCTATGCACTCACACACACACACATGTCCACACAAGTCCACATTTAGAGTGCCTGGAATGCACACATTACTTTTAACTATAGTATTCCTAGTACCATGCATGCATTCACGTGTCCACACACATGCACGCAAGGACTATTGGGTCGAACTTCTGCTTTATAACACATGATCTACCATGGTGAGCCCAAGGTAACTGTGCCAGGGTACTTTAGACCGCAGTACTTTAGACCAGAGTATTTTAGACCATAGTATGTTAGACCAGAGTATTTAAGACCAGCGTACTTTAGACCAGCGTACTTTAGACCAGCGTACGTTAGACCAGCGTACGTTAGACCAGCGTGCTTTAGATCAGCGTGCTTTAGACCAGAGTACTTTAGACCAGCTTACTTTATACCAAAGTATTTTAGACCAGAATACTTTACACCAGAACTTTTTAGACCAGACTATTTTAGACCAGAGTACTTTTGACCAGAGTATTTTAGACCAGCGTGCTTTAGACCAGCTTACTTTAGACCAGAGTATGTTAGACCAGAGTATTTAAGACCAGCGTACTTTAGACCAGCATACTTTAGACCAACGTGCTTTAGACCAGAGTATTTTAGACCAGAGTACTTTAGACTAGCTTACTTTAGACCCGAGTATTTTAGACCAGCGTACTTTAGACCAGCGTAATTTAGACCAGCGTGCTTTAGACCAGAGTATTTTAGACCAGAGTACTTTAAACCAGCTTACTTTAGGCCAGAGTATGTTAGACCAGAGTATTTAAGACCAGCATACTTTAGACCAGCGTACTTTAGACCAGCGTGCTTTAGACCAGAGTATTTTAGACCAGCGTACTTTAGACCAGTGTATTTTAGACCAGTGTATTTTAGACCAGAATATTTTAGACAAGAGTATTTTAGACCAGAGTATTTTAGACCAGAGTACTTTAGACCAGCGTACTTTAGACGAACGTACTTTAGACCAGCATACTTTAGACCAGAGTACTTTAGACCAGTGTACTTTAGACCAGCGTGCTTTAGACCAGCGTACTTTAGACCAGCGTACTTTAGACCAGCGTACTTTAGACCAGCGTACTTTAGACCAGTGTAGTTTAGACCTGCGTACTTTAGACCAGCGTACTTTAGACCAGCATACTTTAGACCAGAGTATTTTAGACCAGCATACTTTAGACCAGAGTATTTTAGACCAGCATACTTTAGACCAGAGTACTTTAGACCAGGATACTTTAGAGCATCGCACTTTAGACCAGAGTAATTCAGGCCAGAGTAATTTAGACCAGAGTAATTTAGACCAGAGTACTTTAGACCAGAGTACTTTAGACCAGAGTTCTTTAGACCAGAGTACTTTAGACCAGAGTACTTTAGACCAGAGTACTTTAGACCAGAGTACTTTAGACCAGAGTATTTCAGACCAGTGTACTTTAGACCAGATTATTTTAGACCAGAGTTCTTTAGAGCATCGTACTTTAGACCAGAGTAATTTAGACCAGAGTACTTTAGACAAGAGTACTTTAGACCAGTGTAATTTAGACCAGAGTATTTCAGACCAGAGTACTTTAGACCAGATTATTTTAGACCAGAGTTCTTTAGAGCATCGTACTTTAAACCAGAGTAATTTAGACAAGAGTATTTTAGTCAAGAGTACTTTAGACCAGTGTACTTTAGACCAGAGTATTTCAGACCAGAGTACTTTAGACCAGAGTACTTTAGACCAGAGTATTTCAGACCAGTGTACTTTAGACCAGATTATTTTAGACCAGAGTTCTTTAGAGCATCGTACTTTAGACCAGAGTAATTTAGACCAGAGTACTTTAGACCAGAGTACTTTAGACCAGAGTAGTTTAGACCAGAGTAGTTTAGACCAGCGTACTTTAGACCAAAGTACTTTAGACCAGAGCACTTTCGGTCAGCTGGTGGCCTAGTGGTTATGGAGTTGTCTCCACAGACAGAAAGTTGTGGTACTGAATTAAAAACACTGCTAGTGTCATCACTGAAGTACACCTGAGCAACGCACCCCACACACTGCTCCCCAGGTGCCCCTCATTGATGGATGCCCATTGCTTCACTCTTTGGTTGGGTTAAATACAGAGAAAGTATTTCACATTGTTGGCTTGTAAAAAAAATCTTTGTTCTCTAGAGGCTCAAAATGTCCCCGCACCAGTACCTTTCTAGAAAGGGGCTCTAAAAAATAAAAGGAAGTATGTATTACACAATGGGCTGCTATATTTTTATTAGATGAAATAAAAGGACTAAATACTGAGCAGTAGATTACCTGTATTTCTTTACAGTCCACTCTGAAGCCTGTACACCAAGATCAACTTACATGTTATTGATGTATGCCGTCTTTACATTACAAACAGTAAATACACTACTCTAAACTATAAGAACATGTTACTGCCTCATGGACTAGATAATGAGGGAAATGTGCGTACAACAGAATTTTAATTGAATTCACTCACTGAACTGTGTGGAATTTTAAGTGAATCATAATATTTCATAATTGCATGTCAGAAGACAGGATGTGAGGATGGTGCTGTGGAGTGTGGGCCGGAGGGGGGGCAGTTAAAGTGGTGTGTGAGTGAGCTGATCAGGTGTTGGAAGAGCGAGAGAAAAACTGTTAGGGGTCCTTACAGTAAGAGCATTTGCAATGAAACAGTTGCTAACACTAGTTAATTATAGTGAGGGATGTCCTTGGGTATTCTTGAAAGAGGAGAGGGGTAGAGGATATCCCAAAGAAAGACCCCCCAGCACCTTTCTCTCTCTCTCTCTCTCTCTCTCTCTGTCTTTGTGTGTTATTTTTAGGCTTGCTGGTTTTCAACCCCTTGCTTTGCTGCAGTCCCAGGCCTTACAAGGCCCAGAAAGTCTGTTGCCCAGCAACTCTGCATGTTTTGACCCAAGCAGAGTAGGTTCAGCCACGACCTCCACCGACCCCTCCCCCTGCAATAATTAGCATCCCATCACCACAGCAACATCATCATCATCTCCACCAGCAACATTGGGCACTCACTGTCAAGCGGGTACCAATGCAGCAGAGAGCGCCACAGTAGTAAAACTGTTCTATGCGAAATTCCATGTCCCTTCCACAAATACTGACGATATTAAAGATATTATAAAGGAAAACAGTACTACACACACATGTAACCTAAATGTTTTTAAAATGATATTAGATTAACAATGATTAACACTTTCTGCAGTTTATCTTTATAAAAAACAAGGTCGTGGTTTGAATCCCAGGACTGCCAGGGGCACCACTGAGATACATTTGAGCAGGGTACTACCCCCGCAAACTGCAACCCAGGCGCTGTGCTGCTGGCTGCCCACCTCTTTAAACTGTGGGCTGTGCACTGTGGTGTTCACGTGTGACTATAAGGGCCCACTTTATTTGCCAACTTAAAGTCTGGTCAGTGGGGCTGTTATCTGGAAATCTAGATGATCTAGGCTGTCAGACAAGGTAAACCGTCAGTGGTGGACCAACAGTTTGCCAATGTTCAGCAAAACTAGCCTAGCATTAATTTCTTCAAAAAATAATATGTTAGTGGGTGGAGCCTGGACAGGTCAGCCATGGATAGCGCTGTAAATAGTATAAACATGAGGACGCCAAGCTTCTCTTTGTCTGCCATAAATGTACGTGTGTGTGTGTGTGTGAGAGAGAGAGAGAGAGAGAGAGAGAGAGAGAGAGAAAGAGAGAGAGAGAGAGAGAGAGAGAAAGAAAGTTAATGGTAGGAAGAAAAAGTGTGAGGGTGTCACAAAGGGAAACAGGTGCTGGGGGAGGGGCTGTTGTTTACTGTGATAACACTCTATGTTATTTAATAGGAAACACAAGCAGTCTCTCTCCCCCCACGCACATTCTGCAGTAACTCACTCCTAAAATTGCAGGACTGTCCATCTGTGATCAGATAAATCAGCTGCAACAGAAGTCCAGCTGCAGAACTCAGCTCATGCTGGAAAAAGTGTAGCTTTATTTTCTGAAAACACCATGAAATTAAACTTTTTCAACCTTAGTGCTAAATTAAATCACTGAAAGGCACACAATGTAAATGGTGCATTATAGAGGAACCTCCAGACACTTTACAGTGGTGGTGATGTCTGCAATTCAAAAATAATTGTTTTTATTTACCTTCCACAATAACCATAAACCTACATATGTTGTGTGTTTAATAATTGTTGGCAAAAGTGATTAATCTGAAATCTGACATTATTTTGCCTTAGAAATGTCCTGTATCTATTTAATAAATAGGTTTTGAGTCAAAAGCCTTTTCCCTAAGAATATACTGCCTTAGGCACACTGTTCTTAAATAGATCAGGGCCATATCATATATTTTTTTTAATGCTTCTGCGATTAATCGCAATTAATCTAATTCTTATATTCAAATTCTTATATGAATTCAAAAGTAGTGTATTGTATGGAAGCGTAATATGTTCAACTAGAGAAAAAATAATTCTGCTCTGTTTTTCTGAAATGATGACAAAATTATCTCGGAATTCCTGCGATAAATTTTCATGTAAAAAAATAAGCTGTTTTTCTAAAATTAATGAGATGAAAAAAATAGATGTTCTGTTTTTTTCAGGTGTCTGCGCAAAGTCGACAAACTAATAACAATGCCATCTATGTAACTTAAAGCTGCGAGTATTTCCCAATTTCTCAAACCCAGACCAAAATAAAACTGGAATGAATCTAAGGCGTGACATTGTTGCAGTGAAATCAAGTTCTAAAGTAGGCGAAATGATAAAGTATCTCGTTAATTTTTTTTTTTAAATGAAAACTGTATCTCGTTAATTCTGAGATAATTATCTCATAAATTCAAAAATTCTGAGATAATTATGTCATTATTTCAGAAAATCTGAGCAGAATTATTTTTTCTCAAGTAAAGGGAGCATTTTTCGTCAGCATACCATAAATCGTCAGAACACCGGCGCCCACTGTTCAGAGCAACGATCAGAAAAGTGTATCAGGCACATTCTGAGCAACTGCAAGTTAATATTTAACAATTAACACTTTTCTTTCATCTGAGAGCAGCAGAACCATTCAGTATGCTAAGTAGCGAGTTTCCCTGTTAAAGTGATTTTAAGCGGCAGACACAGAAAAACGAACTTTCAAAATAAGAGTAATTAAAAAACGCATGATTTTAACGTGTGATAATTGTCAGCATTAAATAATGCTTTAACTTGATAATAACGTGGAAACATGCACATCACAAATACACACACACACGCACGCACACACACATATATACATGTGACAGAGGGTAATAACTAGAACATGGAGGGAACATCGATAATCATGCATCTGTATTATGCTTTATTATGAAGAAAACTTCACGTGTGTATCAGTAGAGTACGCATATGATCGTGTGTTTGTGTGTGTGTGTGACATTACAGTGTGCATATGGTCATTCAAACTGCTTTTCTAATAATAATTAAAGGCTACTATTGACCTTATGTTTGTGCTTGCAAGTGTGTGTTTGGATGCAGGCTGACAGTGGCACATTTGCTTAGAGTGATTTTTGTGTTTAAGCTATAAAGAACAGTATTGAAACACTTCTCAGGTTTTTGGGCGGTGGGGGCAGGGGGTATGTCAATATCACTTTTATTGCTGTCCTGTTCTTATGTACTGAGCTTGAGTTTTTTTTTTTTTTTATGGGTATTGTTTTCATGGATGCATCTGAGTCTTGACATTCCGCCAAGCAGATGGGCCAACTTCCATCATGCCAGTGGGCCCACTTTAAAACCACTTTAGAGAAACAGGGAGATGGTGTTAAGCAGGGGTCTCAGATTACAGCTGTACCCACCAAACTTTGTGACTAGGCATCAAAAATATACTACAGTGCTTGTTGTCGGAAACATAGAACACACTCCTGCAAATGCTAATGCGCAATTACTGTTTGTTTGCTAAATCTAATATATTTTGGGGGAAATATCGTAGTAGATTGTGGAAAAATAAGGAAATTGCAGATGGAAAGGTTTAATTTTTTCCCCTAATTAACGGAAAAAATCACTCTCATTCAGCTGGAGCACCAATGCTGTCACAATAGAAGACCAACATTTTCCTGCTGTTATAATAGTAATTTCATTATCATCTTTGTTAACATAATCGTCTTCGTCATTCTTATTATTAGAAGAGACCAGCTAGTGATCCACAGGTCATTTGAGTTTGAGGTCCTTGGTGTAAGGCAAGAGAATAATAGCCCAGCAGGGAGATTCCATTTCACACTGAAACCTTACATAGTCCCACACTCTCACACACATACACACTAACAAATCCAGTCAATAATGTATAATAACATCTAAATACCAAGCAGATAGCCTACACTCCTAAAAAAATCATTTTTGCCATAGATGTTTGGTTCTAGGAAAGTTCTTGTTTCTTTTTTTTTAAATAGTGCATTTAAAAAACTACATTTTGGTGCCTTTTTATGGAATTTTAAATTGCTCCTGAATATATATATATAAATAAACATGTGTTCTACTAGAGTATTATGGGCACTATAGTATTGACAGTGTAATACATCACATGAGACCACCATGTGTTCAGTACTGCAAATTATTTACATAATATAGCTATTAATATATGCCGACCCCCCCTGTGTGTATGCATTCTTCAAGAAGAAGCCAACTAATTAGTATCAGTGGGCTCACACTAGCTTTATCTAAATCTGGACAGGATGATATCATGTCTCCCTCTCTCACAGCACAATGGGGATGTGCCAGAGGAACACACGTGCCAGGATTGAGCAATGGGCCAATGGCTGCCTTCCAGAGACCCGAGCAGCTGAGGTTGTTAATATACAAATGTTGGCATACTATTAAAAGAGAAGCATACACTCAATTAACAGATTTAATAATACATTCAGTGTACATTGGAGCAGATTTGATGGTGTTGCCACAAAATATAGAGTAATACATCAGCTGCCATAAAATTCATAGCAGTTTTTTTCTGAAATCTCAGGCTGTTTAAACGATAAGCTTGGTAAACATGACCTCATCCCATGTCCCACATCATTTATTTAGGATCTCAGTACCAATCGTAGTCAAAATCCATTTTACATGACTTCTCTTTTCCTATTACAATCAAATAAGCTGTTTGTGTTACAGGATCTTGAAGACAGATGTAGAGGAACTGTGTTCTTACTGACTTTCCGGTACTGTGCATCATGCACAAGCAGTCAAAGCTGAATCCACCCGATAACATCAGTGCGGACCACAGCAGGCTGAAAGGCACAAAATAGTGAATGAGTGGGATTTTCTGACATACAACAACAGTACATTTCTCATATGTCTGAAAATACTAGATCAAAAAATCATTCAATCATCAATTTTTGCACATTTTTAAGGTTCAAACCAAGAGGTTTAGAGAAATTTGTTAGAAATATGAATAATTTAATGCCATCAAAGTAAACAAAAGTACTGCATGGAAGGATTATGATTGTTGCCTGTGTTTTATGTGTATTTGAGACAATAGTATAACAATATAGGTCTAAAACATTTTGGCCTAAACATATTTTTCTGCATTGTTTTAAGGTAAAATAATGCCCATGGAACAAAGTATTTTTGCTCAGATTAACAGCTGTTTTACCCTATCAGCACTATATGTAACACAATAGCTATATTCATGTTGTAGGCAATTAATTATGAAGGATTTTGGATAATATATGGAATTCCAAATTTAAATCCAGAGCTGAGAACCTCATCTTACGAATGTTTTACGCGCAACCCTAATTCAACAGGGCTACAGCAATGTCCCTTATATTATCTTAATAAAGGAGGGGAGGCCAAATTCTCATCTTTCATGGGGCCTAAAAATCCTATATATTATATATCATATCTTTCTAGATATGGATCGAGGTGTGGGGGGGGTGTATTCCATGTATGCAGGGCCCTGAAGCCCCAAAGCCTGACATGGCAGGCCCCAAAGAGACAAATAAGTTTGAAAAACGCTGCCTTATAACAAATGTACAGCACTCCTAGGTCACAAATTTTGACAAACACTGACCTCTTCTGGTCAATAATCATTATTTTAGATTCTTTCTGAATTTTCTTTTATTGTGATTTGACAGTGTCCAAAATATCAACTGTTCTGCACATTTTAGATTTCTCTGTTCATAAATCAATTAATCAACTCGTTAACAAAACCATATTGAGCCAAAATGAGTTAGGGTTAGGGTTAACCCCACCATAACATGCCTCCTAGTAAGGCGGCTAAGGCCTGCACAACTGCTCCTTGGTTAATTGTATGGGAAGGCAAGACAAGTTTATTCATATAGCACATTACAGTTATCGTATATGGTCATGCATGAATGAAACATTGTTCTTGACTGGTCCAAATTGAGCCTCCTCATCCCATAATGCACACTGCAGCTGACTACGGCAGCTGGATTAGTCCAAAAGGCTGCAGTTGGGTCTGTTACAGTTCGGATCGTGTTCTCACCACAAACCAACCGAACCTGGGTTTGTTTGAAAGCATACTGAGACCACCTCATCAAGGAGGTCTCGATGCGCTTTTTTGGTCTACTTTTGGTGCGGACACGGGTACACTTGTTTCATTCTTACGTGCCCAAAGGAACCACACCAACCGGGAAAACGTGTCTGTGTCTATGTTTCACTGTTTTGTATTCTCTGACGGCCCACAAGCCTGGTTTGTTTTGAATAAAAGTACCCCAATGGATCCCTGGTTGTCTCGACCCCTCTTTAGAGGTAGTTCACGGGTGGAAGCTTGCGCGGCCTCCCGTGACAGTGGGGAACGAGAATCTGAGTTTTTAGTAGAGATTAAAAGAAGGGTAAGAATGATGTGGTTCAGAGGATAAGTGGAGTGAATTCCAAAGTCTGGGAGCTGTGTAACTAAACGTTACTTTTAAATAAATTGACTTATTTGAGAAAGGATCATCTCCACCTGATTCCTAAGTTCAGATGGTCCTGAACACATATTCAACTCTTCCACATCTGATACATTGAGAAAAATAATGCTCAGTGTAAGAAGTTACATTTCACACCATATAAACAGTAACAGTAATAGAATACAATATTCAAATCCAGTATAAAGTTCCTCTATGCTTAAATGTTGTCGAAGTCCATGATATAAAAAAATCTAAAAAAATCACAAAACTAAATTGGTCAAGTAATCAACTGTTCAGGAGATCGTATAAACTAGTGATGAAAAAGGGGTTCATAATGAGCCCATGATGGATCACACAGATAAGGTGACAATTCACTTGCTTATCCTGCAGCACCTGACATGGGATGTTACACTATGCAACTTGAAAACAAAACTACACTTACAAAGTCCAGTATTACATGTGTAATTATTTACATACACATCATATCCCAATTAGAAATTAACTAATTATGAATTATGTTTACTTGGTATTTTGTGAAGATATGTGATGTAAAGATGACAAAAATGCATTATATATATTGTTTAAAAAATTTATTACAAACTAATAAACTTTTATTTACAGCTTTTCTTGCAAACATACAGTACTTTCAGGAAACAACTTGTACTATTTTTAAAATATTTTACATACAAACAAGTTCTGTGACCGAAAGCTGAATGTAAAGATGTTCATAATCCTGAATATAAACATTGCACAATGTATAATAATAAAATGGTCCAATTCAACATTATTGGCAGCAAACTTATTTAGAGACCCGAAGGACACTGTGGGCTTAAGTCTATAAAGTTAATCTTCTCTAATCCACCTCTTCAATAGTGGGCCCCTGGTTGCTGGACCCTGAGCTGGACCGTGCCTGAGCTCCACATCCTCCAGCTGGCATCCCTCCCTGGTACAGCTTAGAGATGATGGGGTTGCACACTTTCTCCAGTTCCTTCAGCTGATGCTCAAACTCCTCCTTATCCGCCAGCTGGTTGTTCTCCAGCCAGTTAATGGTCTGGTTGCACTTCTCAATGACTTTCTTCTTGTCCTCTTCACTGATCTTGCCTTTCATGTTCTCGTCTTCCACACTGCTTTTCATGTTGAAGGCGTACGACTCCAGCGAGTTCTTGGCAGCAATCTTCTCTCTCTGGACATCGTCCTCTGCTTTGTACTTCTCTGCGTCCTGCACCATCCTCTCAATGTCCTCCTTGCTCAGTCTGCCCTTGTCATTGGTGATGGTGATCTTGTTCTCCTTCCCGGTGCTCTTGTCCACCGCTGACACGTTCAGAATGCCATTGGCATCGATGTCAAAGGTCACCTCGATCTGAGGAACTCCACGCGGTGCAGGTGGGATGCCCGTCAGATCAAACTTCCCCAGCAGGTTGTTGTCCTTTGTCAT
>JBBKCR010000027.1:5554941-5565933 GCA_037577295.1 Ladigesia roloffi | reverse complement strand
AGTTCAAAATTTAAATTGTGAGCTATGAACGTGAACAGTTCACTTTGAGCATGCGTGAACTGAACTTTGAACTAGTTTATAAAAAGTGTGAACTTGCACAACACTGCAAAGATCCCACACTAGACTTAATTCTTCTTAACAGAGCTCAATCATGGAAATACCGGTTAGTGCAGATAAACTCAGAATCCAGTTTTTGGGGCCAAGGGGGAGTTTAATAAAATACATCTAACAGGAATGATAAAGTCCAGAGAAAACAAAACCAAACAGGCAATATTTTTGTGAGACTATTTGCTAATGAAACATTGTATGATTAATACATCCCAGGACTGCATACATAAGATAATGATTAGATCAGCATATCCATTCCCATTGAGTTACTTATATTAAATACTGGGCTGGGGTCCCTGACAGTCTTAGACGAAGAGTGTTTTTGGTTAAACATTTGCTCACCAAACAGGGTCACACCAATGTATTCTTTTCTGGTAAAAAAACCCCCGAAAACTATAATAATAACAAATAAGCATAAACAATGGCACTCCAGTGTCCAGTCTCTTATCAAGGGCAGTATTAGCCAACGCTCCATTTGGACACGATTCCTTTGCAAAGGCCTGACCTGAGAGACAGATCCAAACATTCAATTTCCACAGAGTGTGGAAACTGGAATGTAATTTCTAATACATATATCTAATACTTGCATACTTTATAGTACATCAAACATTCTTTCCCACTTTATGCTGGTGCACATAGCTGGAAAATGAACTGGTCCTCTTTGACAGTCGGTCAGTTTTTGTGATAAACAAGACATTTGAAAAGATAATTGGAGTGTTTTTCTGACTCAGCCAGAAACTGGTCTTAAAGTATAATAGCAGCATTGACGGTTCGAGCTGCAAACGTGTCACTTCGACTTGCTGCGTCCAGCCCATGGTTCTTTTGCTTCCATCTACTTTAGCTTTACCAGTTTTAGGTATTCACTAAAAGATACACTTAAAATTAGAAATTTCCAACTGCCGCACCAGAAATAAAAATGTACTTTCATATCCCCTTTTCTGTTATTTGATGGCCACTTGGAAGATAACTTGTCAGGAAATAATAATAAACTTATCTGGGTTATAATTGTTTTGTGTATCTCATTGTCACACAAATATTTTATTTCTGGTCTAACAGCTGTACAAACAGCTGCCAATGCTAATATTTGATTTAATATTCAATTAATCAGACCATTTTCAACTTTTCTATTCGGGGGGAATTCAAGACACACTCTTAACATTACTTTTTAGCTTAAGCAGAGTGTGTTGAACCATCTAAGAAACAAGGACCATGTTATCTCAGACTCAGTCATTGTGATCTGTAATTCCCCTTTCAAAACTGGAAAAAAGTTACACAGAATGATTCATACAGAACTGCAATTAAAATGTTTTAAATACTTCATAGTTTACAACAGCAGCATTCAATTTGGTCTGAGACTTAAATGCCGATAAAACTTAGCTAGCTAACAAACAAACAAACAAACAAACAAAAAACATTGCAGTTGTAAAATAACAATTATTCATAATATGTATGTATCAGTGGCGGCTGCTCTAAGACTACAAGGGAAGCGCATTAAACCTCCATAAGCGCAACTTCACTTGAGCTCACAGAGGGGCGGGTCTCAAAGCTGGACAGTGATTAGATATATGCACCAAAATCGTCACTTCCAGGGAAGCTCAGCTTCTCTGGGAGTGAATGGAGCAGTGGGCGGGCCAAAACGCTGGGCTGCTGCATGGTGTTTGGAGGAGCTGTCTAAAGGGCGGAAACACTTTTTGATTGACAGCATGTTTTAGATTGGAGATTCACGCTAAGTCCCAGCGGGTCTTCGAGAAGTCGTGAGGCAACCTGCTGTATGTAGCGTGTTTTGGCTGGTGATATAAACCATTTCCATTTGTACATATAATTCTTTACATAAAACATAATTATAGGGTTCTTGATTTTATTCCATGTTTCCTTTAATTGAAGAAGCTATTGAAGGGGAAACCAGCCAGCTAGCAAGCTATGCATAATATTGTTGACATTATTGTTATCATAATAGTTATTTTGGCAAAGCCATTTAATGATCTTCTTCACGACGAGAGACTCAAAAGTAAATAACAAGGCAGACCAACGCCAACTATTGATTTGGTGCAAAAATCAGGGAAAAATAGCAGCACTTTTCAGCTCCCCTAGTATGACCAGGTGAACTGTTTTACTGGAATTGTAAAGATTGCTCCCTTTAAGATTTCTCCCAGGTGGATGAAGTATGACAGGGCCACAAAACATTTTCTGAAAAAGGAACAGAGGCCAGAATTTATGGACAAATACTGTAAAAGAAATTCATGATGTACACCTAAAATGAGCTTCCCCTGTTGGAAGATTAGCAGCCGCCACTGGTACGTATGACTGGGAATGTTTCTGGACAGCTCAAAAAAATTAACAACAAAAAGCTGTATCTTTTATTTTTTTACTCTATCAGCTAAACTCATCTTTTCTCTCCTTTCTTCTGTTCCCTGTTCATTCTTTGCCTGCCCTTCCCCGATCAAAAAAAGGTTAGGGGGCTTTATTATTTATGTAGTTATTTCCCTTTGACAGATCCATTCACATTAATGTGAAGTAAATGTTAGGCTTTTTGCATCATTGATTCATTCCCAAAAGATATATTGACTACACTGTGACCCTTTTATTTGGAGTAAAATGAATTTTTTTGCTGCATTCAATTCTATTGCACTCCATAGTAACAGTTGCTAAGTTAACTGAAGTCTCTGATTGGGTGGTCTAATAATGTTGGTAAATTCGTCTAAATAGAAGCCTTAGAATTACCCTGGCTGCTCTGTGGGTTATGGCTTCATGGAAACATGCGCTAAAATGGGATATGTATGCAGTTAAAACAGCCATGTTTGTCAGTTGTAGTTTAAAACCAGTGGCTGAAATTAAACATTTATTTAAACTTTAGTTTTCCCCATGATGTATGATATTTTTAAAACCTTTCAAAAGAAGTTTTGCATGACTAGTTGAAGCTAAACAAGATGAGTCAGTGTGTTCCGACTGAAAAATCCCCTCCTCACTGTTCAATCTTCTTCTTGTGGTGAGTTGAAGTTTGCGAGGGCACATTTATAAAACATATTGAGAAGGAACCCTGTTAACATAGAATCAACGTAATTCCCTGTCTCAGATGTTGTGGATTCACAGCCATATTATCAGTCATTCAGTAGCAACAAACCATTTTAAGAAAGTGTGGCACTTGTATTACATGTTTCTCAGAGTCTTTGCAGTTCAGCTGGTGACAGAAATAAAAAAAAAAAGGAATGTGCAAGAGGAGGAGTATTTGGTGACAAAGAATCATGAGGAATTATGAGGGATTTTCATAAGAGACTTATTGAAATATCTTACTACAGTTAAATGTTAATGCAATATCTTTTAAAAAATTATATTGCGAACTGTTATGAAAGCGTAAAATTCAAGTAAAACCAGTTGTTAGTCCAGTTTCTGAAAATATTAAGCTTAGTCTTGCATTATAAAATGTTTTTGTGAATCAGTGTGAGAGCAGTGTCCATTAAAAAAAGTTGGTAATTCTCTTTGACCAGTTAATTAGGGCCCCGTTAAGTGTGATCCTGGTTACCCTCCTGTAACACAGGCTGTTCTTTCACTATGACCCACAAAAAGGTCAGGGTTTCCAGTTGGCTCACGTGGCACTGCTAGGCTGGTCACTGTCTACTTCAAGTCCTTCCCCGAGGATCTGCCTAACTTGGTTCAAAGATTCTGCTTGGCGAATCTGCTCCAACTTCACCTGAAAAGTGGAAAAGGGGACACACAGTATAAATTTCCACACTGTCTTTCAAGAAAGATTTTTGAAATATCACAAAGCAACACACAGAAAATTGGATCAAATGTGACTTTGTATGTTGGCCCTGTCGCGGAAAAAATTAGCATTTATTCTTTTATTGAATATTTTATTTATATTTCTTTTGAATGAGTGTTTCATTCTGTATCCATTCAGTCATTCATTATTTTATTAGGTTATATCCTGAGTTTCTGAGCTAGAGAGGTTTTCTTCAGGGACGAGTTGATATGATTAGATATACGAACACTTAACTTGATGTTCTAACTTTATGGTTTGACTCAGGGACACCTAACTTCGAAGGGTCAGATGCGACATCTATTTGTTCATAACAATGTATGTTTAGACTACAGTAACTCGGAAAAAGTCAGTAAACAAGGTCAAATCTTACGTAATTTTGGGTATAAGATCTAGAGGGAAAATCTTACTCACTGGGAAAGCAGAATAGAATTAGAGAGACATGGGTTTTGGGGAATTCTTATGTTCTGTTTTATTTATCTGTTTTCTCCATTTCTGGCAGAAATTAATTAAAAAGCTTTCTAAATGATTATTTGAGCGAAGAAAAAGACTCAGTTTGTTCTTTCAGTGAATCTCTGACACTTGGGCGATTTTCCCTGGCTAAATGGCCTAACAGCCCACACTTCTTGGTCCACAATTCTTCTTCTTTTTGTTCATTTTTATTTTATTCATCATGCTTACCACATATGCATTGCAGTAACACTTTAATTTCAACTGGTTTGAATGTAACAGATTTAAACAACCAGCCATTACCCAATCATAGTAATTGCGGCATCTATGTAGATAAGGCTAAGCAAGCCGTCCCACTGGTTTGGGCTTCAGAAGCTGGACCAATGCATCAGAACCACCACAAAGATAATAAGGAACTGACAGTGGTTTTGATTTATGTTGTGATTTATGTTCTTTAAGGAAAATGTCTCTGCACTTCCAGAAAGCCTGGGGTGACATTACTGACCAAACACTGTCTTTCTTAGATGTTAGAAAAGGAACAGTAGATGCATCTCTATTTCAGGGCTCTAAAGAAGTCAGATAAAACAGGAACAGGAGTTTTATTTACAAGCTTCATATGTTCATGTTAAGTCTGCAACAGCCAAAAGAGTATCTTAGGTACTCTATTCTTCTCATACCATCTATGTCAGTGTCATATCAGTTAATCGAATACCTAGTTTGTGCAAACTGATATTAAGGCTAATCTGAATGTGAAAACTGAATCCCTGTGTGTAACCAGTGTTGTGTGTGCTGGTTACACTACATAAGGGCACAGGCATGAAACTGAATCAGAGCTGGTGTACCTGCAGTGACTGTGACAGCTGCACAAAATCCCTCTGCACAGCCTGACTGGTGTCCAACTGAGATCGCAGGCTGATCAATTGACTCCGCAGCTCTAAACACTGCTGCTGAAGAACCGTCTGAAAGAGAAAGAGAGAGAAAGCAGACAGACAGATAGAGAAAGAAATACAGAGAGAGAAATACAGACAGAGACAAAAAATAGACAGAGAAAAGAAAGACAGAGCCAAAAATAGAGAGAGTGAGACAGAGAGTAAATGAGAAAGAAAAACCAAGAGATGGAGAAAGAGGAAGAGAAAGAATGATCATCTAGAGAAAATGGTGGGCCCCTATAAAAGCACATGTTCTGTTGTTCCCTTTCCAAAACATGTATACAGTGGTTCAGTCTCACCTTATCATGGCTCTGTGTCTTGCTGTCTCTTTGTAGGTGTGAAAGTGCCACCCGCAGGCCTTGCAGCTCAGTGCGACACTCCTGCAGGTCACCTTCCAACTACACACACAAAATGACAGATGCAGGCATGTTTAAAAATCCTTCTACTTTTCTTTTTAAATAAGATTAAATCAGACAGTCAACGTAACCACGTTGTAAGCATGTCACATTTGCTTTCATATATGCATTGTTTTATGTCTTAATCACCGGATGATATTATCTTCGCATGCCACATGAACTGTCAGGACAAACAAGAATCTGAAGAATCTGTCATGACAATGATCAGCAACTGTAATGTTTATTGCATGTTTTTGTCAATGTTTTGTAATAAGCTGAATCTTATTTTGTTGTAATTGTATTTCTAGAACACAATGAACGAAGACTATCGCTGTGCAATCATGCTACATAAACTACTGTTTTCCTTACTCTAGCACATAAAAATGCAGTGTAGTCAGGCCACCCCCCCCCCCAACTATTAACATGCTGTAACGTAAAATTAGTGTGAAATAAAATTACATTGTCTGCTTTTCTTTACACATACCTTTTCTTTTTCACTTTGGATGCGGTCCGTCTCTGTTTTCAAGCTAGAGAGTTGAACTGAGAAAAAAGACAATATACAAAGGCACTAAATAACAGCCAAAGCAGAAAAAACCCACTTTCTCAAAAATTTGCTTCAGAAACAATCTTTGAGGAGATGCTTACTCTTGAGCTTTATTCAGGTATGAGAACTTTCTGTCCAGAACTGGACCTGAATCCAAATTTTGAATCAAAAAGTGAACTGAGCTTAATAAAATTTTGTCCAAAAATGATCCAAGCTGACTCAACCAGATGGAAATATAGGCTAAATCTTTTAAAAGCTGCAGGAATCACTCCAGTGTGAAATCTGAGCCATAGCCCAGTTCAACCCAGATTGGTAAAATTAGTTTGGACAAATATTTTAAAATCAATATTCAGCTCGCTTTCAGGGAATTCACATATTATGCTGTAACTTTGGTACAATACAGTGCATCAGTAATAACCAAGGCAGTGTTTCCACTTACTAGTACCATGCTCCACACCTCTATACATTTAAAGTTCTACTCACCTTCTAAGACCTCTGAGAAGCAGAAAGAGGAGGAAAATGGAGAGAAAACAGCAGTTACTATGGGCTGCAGTTTAAAAACAAAGCCAAAAAATATCACATTAAGGAAATTAAGATGCAAAGGAAAAAACAAACCGCTCATTTCCGTGCGCATGTCCAGCTGTTCCTTCAAATTCACAATTTCAATACGCAGCCGCTCCTCTGAGTGTG
The DNA here is from genome assembly GCA_037577295.1 of Ladigesia roloffi. Taxonomy (NCBI): domain Eukaryota; kingdom Metazoa; phylum Chordata; class Actinopteri; order Characiformes; family Alestidae; genus Ladigesia; species Ladigesia roloffi. The sequence goes on along the minus strand of JBBKCR010000027.1, from coordinate 5,559,060 downwards.
CTCCCTACACAGACACACCAGCTTAGCACATCTCTGTCTCTCGTACTCCAAAACACCCTCCCCACTCGCAAACACAAAAGCTGTGTTACCTGTATAAATAAAGTTGGATGTTCTTCTGTTCTGTTGTCCTCCAACTCCTCTCCTTTCAGCCTGGACAGCTCACAGCACACCCTCTTCTGAGACAGAGACAGCTCTGTCTGCACAAGAGGACCCACAAATCAGGGCTATATAATCTATTGTTTCATTCCTTGTGCAAAACTGACCTTTGTAACAATGTGGAGAGTCTCCTGCCCACATCTCAAACACTGTACATGGTTTTGTCTGGTTTTACATTTTTTGGAAGGAATAGTGGTAAAAAAAATCTCTTTATTCATGTCACATTATCTGTCACCAGTTGTTACCCAGTTAACAAAATTCATAAATTAAAATCTAATTTTTCTGCATGGGCTCACTGACAACAAACCATTTGAATGATGAATTGTAACACAGAATTAGCAGATATTTATACAAACATGCTCTGAACAGCCTGAACTTTCTTCCACAAGAGGAGATATTTGACTCACTATAACAGTGTGATTGACTGACTCTGTGAAGCTATTTAAATCTAAGCTGAACACTTAGATTTACATAGATTTAAATCACAATGGAAATTTATAAAATCTACGGTCATCTTTGTATGTTCCGTTTTTACATTTTGTTAATCTGTCTTTTTTCCTTTAGCACTTGTGTCTCAGATAGGTGCTACATAAATAAACTTTACTCACTTATGTACTGACTTGAATGAGTGTTTGCTGGTCACTAAATAGGAGTGATAAAATGGAAGTGAGTTTGAAGTCTAAAGCTGCGTCCTCATTCCTTACATGGTGTTTACTTTGTAGGGGGCTAACTAGTGAACAAGAGGAAGTGACTTTTAGTTCATTTCGGACACTCGGGATGTTATGTTTTCACTCAAAATTTGTGCTGAATCTTGGCAGTTTATCTCTGTCCCATAAACACGTTATGTCTCTCTAGTTCAGACACAGCCCACACATGAGGCTCAAAATGGGGATCGGGAACCACACACACCCCGGACCGCGGCTCAAAATGGGGATCGGGAACCACGCACACCCCGGACCGTGACTCACATAGACCCAGACCCACCCCGCAGCTCAAAATGCCTGAGTCTTTTTTTTTGTCCCAGTCCAGCCGTGTTTTACTGTCCTCCATGGAGAGAGAGATAGAAAGTGAAAGTTTGACTGTATCTCCTACGTGTGAAGCCCCACTTTCCCCCGTCTCTCTTCCCCCTCACTCCATTTCTTGACTTTCATGGGAGAAAAGTAGTGTGCGGTGTGTCTGAAAAGTGCACTCGGTCACTATGTAGGGCACGGTAAAAAAAAACCCCAAAAAAACCCAGTGCATGATGGTCCATTTGTAATAATGTAGTGTACATTTTCTGGACACTAGGTTTTGGAATGTCGCACGGTGAATATGTAGTGCACTATGTAGGGGGTGAAATTGGTGGTTGGATTTCGGACACCACTGCAAAATGTCTGACTCCCTACATCGTGCCCTACATGGGGAACGAGGGCACATTTCGGACACAGCTTAAGTCTTTAAAAATCATTGATATGCCATGTGTTTTCTTCATTATTTTCAATAGTTTACTGAACACAAAGCAACGTTTTTTTGTGAAATAATTTTGGTAAAATGAATCTCTTACAGATAATAACGTACAGACAATCTGACTGTTCTTTACCGTGTTAAGCCTAATCAGCTAAACTGGCTACCTGTTAGTTATCGTTAATGTTATTTTCAACTATGAAAAAGGTTAGGAAACTCTACTGTAATTCTAGAGTTGTAGAATTAATTTGGGGTCTTAAAGGTTATAATATAATGACATTTCCACCCCAATGTGTTTTGCATACACAGAAAGCAGTATCACTCTTACAATAATTATATAAATACTTGTAATTAAGCCCTGAACGCAAATGCACAAAAATACCACAACAATACCAAAAGACACACATACACAGATACACACTGTCTCTAAATAAAATCAGCTCTCTCATGAAATCTTGTAACCATTACTCACCAGTCTGCTCTGTACAGCATTCTGTGACTGGCTAAAGGACTTTTGCAGCTCCTTCAGGAGGGCCTCAGATGTCTGCACCTGAGACTGGAGCACTGCCACCTGGGTGAAACATTTACACCATGTTAAAATCTTAACAAAATCAGACCAGTCTAAAAATAACCTTAAAAATCTTGTTTCATTAACTTACACTGAAGAGGAGACCCCTCCCCCAACAACAATCCCCCCTATAACATTATCCACCCTACACACTGATCTAGGATTTTCTCCACGGATTTATAAAGAATGGCTTCAGTGTCACATGACTCCACACTACATCTGCGGGTTCATCATTAGACTTTACATCCAGCTTTGTTTACCTTGTTTAACAACATATCACTAATAACTTTATAACTGCTCTATGACTGTACCGTGACTTACTATGCCATGCATACTTTCACTTATTTTAATATTCATTCGATATTTAAACTCACTTTAACTTCCCATGGGCTAAATGATAGCTGCAAAGTTGTGAAAGTTTCATTACAGTGGAGTCAAGGGTTAAAAAGGTTCAAGTGTCCTCCATTTCAATCACTTATCAAACCATTTTACTTTCCCTTTCACTTTGTAACCCCAGTGATATCTGGGGTTATTAGGGCCCTAGAAAAAGTATAATTTTCTAGCTTTATGACCAAAATATGCTTAAAACAGAGATATAATAATAATGATCATAATCATAATAATAATCGTAATCATCACAAAAGTGGTGCACGCCCTTTAAATTTTTATCCATTCTGGATATTTAGAGTAGGGTAAAATTGAATAAAGGTTTATAGCTGTAAACATTATGATTTCTCAAAAAAAAAACATGTATGCATTTTTGCCAAAAACTATATTTCGTTATTACTTGAGTGAAAAAGAATTAGGCGTTTATTCTATTGTTTTAAGCCATCTGTATTCACGTGATAAATGCTTTTAATTTAAATGCATTAAAAATGTAGATATCTCAACCGGTACATGGGAATGCTTTAGAAAGATCAGTCCTAGGCCTAAAAGAAGAGTGCAGTCTTATGACAGGTGAATGCTTTTAAATGGTCTTTACCTGCTTCTGGGTTTCTGTGTTCTGTGTGTCAAGTTCTTTCTCAAGTTGGGCCTTCTGCGCTCTCAGCTGGGTTAATTCTCCCTCTAGTTCAGCCACCTGACAACATAGGGCAACCAGTTAAACGAGTGTCACTGTACTGACTTTTTTTCACAATTACATGTAGAGGAATTAGTCAATGACCAAGGATACAAAACTACTACCTGTCCACTTGAATGGATACAGATACAAGCATCATCACACTTGCCATGAATTTTGCGGTAACTTGAGTATTTGCCAGTAACAATAAAGTTTCACTCAGAAGTGCAGAGGCAAACGTGGACAACAGCGATTACCAGAGAGGTTACCAGAGATTCAAAACACAAAACAAAAGAAAAAACACCACACCAATGGTCAGCAATAAAGACTGCTAGTTTCTTCACTATTGTCTGCAGTGTGCATGGAAGAGGACCATGATCAGGTCTCAGCTAACACACTCAAGTATGGCACCTAAATCAAAGGAGTGGTGTGGTGAATTCTTGAAAAACTATTTGATCTTCATACATAATAGCTCTTGCACACACTGGCAAGCAGTATGTAATACACTATAAACACACACAGTTATTTGTATATGTTGTCTCCAAACATACTAACCTACAAGATGTATAATGGTATTTTTTAAACAAATGTAGAAATGTTCTCTCATTTAGTTACTATATAGGAAAATAACTCACCAAATTTGGGATAATCTCTGCACAAACCAGTTAAAATCAGAAAATAAACAGTAATTATATTCTCTGTAGAGGACGATGACCTCTTTTCACTTGGAAACAAACACATTTGCCCAAACTATTATGTGTGAGAGAGAGAGAGTGAGTGAGAGAGTGAGTGAGAGAGTGAGTGAGAGAGTGAGTGAGTGAGTGAGAGAGCGTGAGTGCGAGAGTGAGTGCGTGAGAGCGTGCGAGCGTGAGCGCGAGTGCGTGTGAGTGCGTGA
>JBBKCR010000027.1:5542925-5554880 GCA_037577295.1 Ladigesia roloffi | reverse complement strand
GAGAGAGAGAGAGAGAGAGAGAGAGAGAGAGAGAGAGAGAGAGAGAGAGAGAGAGAGAGATAGAGAGAGAGAGAGATTGATTCCTTTAGCATTACTGTTTAGGATGACTGAAATAAACAGCCACAAACATCAAACATATCCAGGCCAACAACTGTTGTATTGCACTCACCTGTGCTTGGAGAGCATCCCAGTCAGCATGTGTGACCAGCCTATGCCCTGGCGGAGGTAAGTAGATGACTTCAGGCACCAGTGTTCCTGTGGAAACCAGAGAGGCGGTGTCATCTTGAGGGGGTGGGCGTCTGGACAGGGAAGGAGTGTCCAAGGAGAAGGAGGAAAGAGAGGCGGAGTCGCAGTGTTGGGTGTAAAATCCCTCCATATGGAGCCCTGTGCTCTCGGTGCCTGACGCCTCAACTACCAGCTCCCGTGGTTCACTTTCCCCTGCCACAGGCTCAGAATCAGCACCATTAGGGGAAGGAGATTCACACTGGTGTTTCTCACTAGGTGGGGAAGACCTCTCCATTCTTCCCTTCTTTATGCTGTCCTGCAGAAATAAAATATGCTGACGTGTAAAAGGAAGGGAATAAAGGAAAATCTAAAGTTACATTAGACATTTGCTGTTCAAATGCCTCATGAAATGGACATGACAATTATTTGTCCAAAAATATTTTTAAATTGGGCACTATTCCCAAAGTAGCCTGAAATGTTTCAGCATCTTCAAAGTGTAGTACATTAATATTTATATTCTCATACATAGAACAGAAAGTGTAATCTAAATTAGGATTTTTTTTCTGTATGAGAATCATGACATTTCGTACCTTCCTTCATGTCAGACCCTGCAAAACAAGCACACAAACACACCTTGCTATCTGGAGTGAACCCTGCTCTCCTAAAATGAGCACGCTCTGATTGTAGTGTAGATATTCTGGCCTCATACTGTGCCACTGTCTCTGAGAAAACAAAAGTTGAAAGAAAAAACTGAAAGCTCAGTCAAAATTCTGATTAGCGTAACTTCTATTTTATCTATTGCAGTTGTTTACAGCTACAACTGTGGCTATGTTTCTAGATTAAGCAAGTTTTCTAACCACAGCAGAATGACAAATAAGTTTTTTTTACGTACTTCATTCTATCTTCCCTTTTACTTTCTGTTCTGCTCACCTCTGAGAGCCTCTTGAAGTGACTGGATCTCCTGGTCACAGTGTCTCTGCAGTTCTTCCAGCTCCTCCTGTTTACTTTGTTCGCAGATCGTCGCCACACCCTGCCAATGTTCCAATTGGGCTCGGCACTCGACTAGCTGTGTCTGCAAACTCTCTTCAGTTTCAGATGGACCTTCTGAAAAAAAATGAAAGACTTACTTGACCTTCTCCATGTAACTCCCTTTTTAACTTTTACTTACACAACAAAAGCTTTACTTACACAACAAAAGCATTAGCACTAACCATGAAGCCAAAAGGAAGCATGTGGCATACACAGTACTGCTTAAAGGTCTTGAGCCACCCCTTGTTTCTTTATATTTCGCTTCCAAAGGGAAAGACTTTGTGTTTTTAATGTAGTCTTGAGGAACTGTTCTTTTCAGTCCCTGAAACTGACCAGTTTCAGAGAAATGTTTTTGTTTGTTAAGCCTCACAGTGACCATGTGCACAATGAATATATCTAAAGACATTAATCTCAAGATCTGAACCAATGAAGATAAAGGTGCATGTGATTTCAGACGATCTGGCCTGTGATCAGTATACTGGTGATGCTGAATGCTGACTTTTGCACAGTAATATAGATCCCTGCTAACTGTCTATGATGAAAAAAGAGAAATTAAAGGTCTGGCTCTAACAGTAACACAAGTTGTAGCTTACTCGTTGTTATCCCAAAAACAAAACTAGTGAAACGAATTTCATTACATGAAATTACTGACCAATTAGACACTAATAAAGTAAATTTTATTTCATTATGCAAACGTTCCTGTTGTATTACAGTAAATAGACAAAAGTATTAGGACAACTAATCAATACACAGGCAGGGGTTTCAATGGCATTGCATTCAAAAACATTGACTTTCATATAGAGTATAAGATTTTGGAGTGTATCAGAAGGAATTTGTGCCCATTCGTTCTGTAGAGCATATATAATGTCAGGCACTGATGTTGGACGGGCTGGTTCTCTAATTCAGTTCCAGTTCTTCCCAAAGGTGCTGGATGGGTTTGAGGCCAGGACTCTGTGTGGGCCACTCACGTTTTCCCACACAGAACACATCCAGGCATGTCTTTATGGAACTTGGAGCACAGTTACGATAGAACAGAAAAGGGTCTTCCCCAAACGGTGTGAACAAAGTTGGAAGCATAACGTTGTCCAAAATGTTTTAATATGCTGGCGTATAAAGATTAACTGGAGGTAAGAGGCCTAGCCCAACCCCTGAGACAAACAGTACTTATGCCTATATAGCTGGAATGCTAGCAAAAGTGTACGTTAGTGTGTTTACATACCAGCGTTCTCGCCGTCCCCCTGGTCACTCGTGGGCTTGTCCGTCTCCTCCATGCTCTACAACTCTTCCAATCGAATATTAGCTAGAATACTACATCCCAAGGACGTTTATTTCAGATTTCTGTCAACATTTAAGCTCGGTTGGAGCCGAAGGGATCCGTCTTCAGCCTCAATGCTCAGAGGAAACAACTTTCCCCGGTTTAACCCTGCGGATATTACGCAACCATCCTTCCTCAAAAACCTCACTGGGATAACTGAAAGCACAGAAACAGCCCAAAAACCTGAAACTAACAATTTTTTTCACTTCAACTCGGAGGAAATGTACTCTAAACTGAAGAAAGGGATGCAGCAACAGGTCAGAACTCATACAGGGAGGTGAACCGAAACACTGTCAGTCTGTTACCTTGACAGCTGACGTTGCAGGGCTGGGTTCTGCGCATGCGTGGATGAACGGCTGTTCGATTCCAGAGATTTGGTGTCGACACTGACTCTATTACGCAAAACAATGGGAGTCAAATTAGTCTACTCAAAGAGTTGATTCCTACATAATATTGGATCCAAAAAGTCAGAGGAAAAAAAGTAATTGTGCAATTTTATTGATTGAAGGCGTTTCAGTCGTGCCCATTGTCATATATATGTAAAGTCAGGCATTACAACCCATATGTTTGCAACTTTGTGGACGAGCCTTTTCTATTCCAGAATAACTGTGCCTCGGTGTACATGGCAAGGCCCATAAATACAAGGCTGGATTAGTTCAATGGAGAAAACATGTGGCCTGCATAAACCCTGACCTCAACCACACCCAGAACCTTTAGAATGAACAGGAATGGAGATTGTGAGCCAGGACTTCTCATCCATCAGTGCCTGACCTCATAAATGCTCTACAGAATGAACATGTACAAATTTTCACAGAACCTCCAAAGTCTTGTGGAAGTTATTATAGCTGCAAAGGGTGACTAACTTCATATTAAATTTCCCATGTGATGATCAGGCCTCAAAATACTTTATCCATACAGTGTATGTAAGTATGTAAATTACATAAAACTTGATTAGGGCTGATGTTATGAATGGCTGGAGATCTTTGTTACAATTGTTTATTCATCAATGACCATTCATTACCCTCTTTGACCCTATTGTGAGCCAAATTAATTAAACTAACAGTGGCTGATGAAATTATGCAGGATTAGAGATGTTTGTTACACATTCTACATTTTATATATTAATACAACAGAATGGGACCTCAAATGACCTCTGAGATTTATCTCTCCAAAGATTCAGGGATGGTCAATTATTTTGGCTCTGTTTTGGAAAAATATAATTCCATTTTGGGACAAAACGTTTCCATACATTAATGTTTGCATAGAATGATGTGAAATGCATAGAAGCATTTCTTTGTAAAAGTCCAGTGTTGAGATTAGCACCAAGCCTGAACCAACACATGTATATCCAAAATTGATATGAGCATCTATCCAATGCTTTCAGTGAGTGCTACTAGGCTAGTAAGCTAACTTAAATATTACTGAGGTAAGAACCCTAGGGTCCATACATGAACACGGTCAAAATAATAAATGTTCTTGAATTATTAGAGACCACACTACAACTAGAGTGGTCTTGGAAAAAACCTATCAGAAATGTGCACAGAATGTAATATTTGATAACATACACAACAGTCTCAGCCAGAACCCAGATTTCAGCTGATGGGGAAAAGAAGTCCTAAACATTGAGTGGGAATGTATTCATAGGCTGGAAATGTGACAGGAAGCAGAATGCTGTGTCTCACTTGTGCAAACAGTCCACTTCTACAGAGGAAATGCAGAAGAGATGTTTTAGATGACCCATTTACCCAGCAATTCTAAACAAAAGTGGACCAGTAGTTCAGAAAAAGATACATAACTGATTAAATAGTATGTTTATTATTACAATTTGTCCCAAAAACTATAAGACAAGTAAATATACAAGTAAACATACAAAATGGATCTAATTATGCTTGATAAAACTTGGTAAAGCTTGGAGCCTCAGAAGTATCAGGAATGCTTTCAACATGGACCCTTTCAACATTATTGGGTTAAAAACAGTGAGGTACGCATTTTTAAGCACAACATATGATTGGGTATCCCTCAAATACGCACTACCGATGCACAAAACAGGGCCAGTGGGAAAGCAACTGGTCCAAATGCAAGATATGGCCTTTCACAAACTTTACAGCACATTTGGGTAGATAATGTTATGAACACAAACTACACATGATAAAAAAACAAAAAACAAACAAACAAACAAAAAAAAAACAGTGCATGCCTTGGCTGGGGCGGGGCCTAAGTGCGTACAGTGATGGAAAACAGAACCAACATGTTTTCACTGGCTTTTAATAAACGTTCTTCCCCAAAAACAGTTAAATTATGCTGGTAAGGCATGATTATTGAGGGGTGGTGCTGAAAATCTGGAGTCTGTATACCGTTGGTGCTCTACAGTGAAGGAATGCTTAGTGGTGCATTAGTGGTTTCCTTCCTTCTGCTCCTTTATTGTTCTTTCCTCTCACATCCAACCATCCACTCATCCAGCAGATCTTCTGGTCTTCAGTTCATATCCTGATCACCAACACTTTGCCGGAGGTATTCCTCATAAAGCTCCCTCTGCAGACACATGGACACATTTAATAAAACCTCATGTGTATTCTCTCCTATTTCTCTACTAAAACTTCAGTTATACACGCAGTACCTTCTTAGATTTCACCACCTCCTGCACATACTCTAGTTTTTCCTTCAACTGCCTCTTTTGTTTTCCTGAAAGTGTAGGCCTAGTGCTGCACAGTGAAGAGAAACAGATTAGTATGAAGCATGTGCCCATCCACCCACCCTCAGAAACATGCCCACACACTTTACTGACCGGGAGGAGAAGCGAGAGAGGATGAGGAGGATAAAGGAGAGGAGCACAAGGCCACCGCAGATGTAGAGCTGCATTTCCACTGACCAGCTCTCAAACACTTTCACTACTGGAGACTACAAAAAGAAAAGGGACAGGGAGGAACACACAAAGTAAATAAAGCAAGTTCCTTCACCAACTGCCTCTCTAATCCTAAACCAAACTCTCAAGTCCACAGAGAGTAAAGCATGTAGCCGGTCACATGAGGCACCAACATTCTCTTCTTGTCAGAAGAATGCTTCATATTTCCTTTTGACACTCCCGAACAAAGTTGTTTGGATTCCAATTTTTGCTTTTAGTGCTGGGGTTAGGATGCAAACACTAGAAATAAATAGAAATAAATCTATTCTGTAATCCCCCCATGCAAAAATGGCTACTGATGGAGCCAGCTAGCATTCAGTGCATTATGGATAAATTGTCAAATTTGGGAATCTTTAAAACAAATGTGTAAATTACATAACTGGTTTAGGAAAGAACACATTTGAGAGTGTTTTCAAATGTTGTACATTACTTTGCCCAGCTCTTCTGTGCAGTGTATTTATTCAGCATAAATGTACTCCACAGGGAAGTTAAAAACACTGTTCACTCTTGTCAAGCGCACTTGATTAAAATCTAATCAATTTACTTTGCACACAGGAACTTAAAATAGGTGTTGCTCAGTTTTCAGATACACAGTTCAGTTTCATTACTTGTTTAGCTGCATTTAGAGTTAAATAAGCTTCATGCATCAAAGGTCTTGATCAGCTGACTTGATTAGCAAGAAGAAAACAGATGAAATGCGTTTTTCCTTCAAATCATGCATAAAGGACCAGTACATGAACATATATACCCACCAGATACAACGAGAGGGTCTCTGTGCCACTAATGCCAAGTGCCAGATCCAGCACCTCTCTGGAGAGGCTGCCAAGCACTAGAACAGCCAGCATCATTAAAGGAATGGTGAAGCCCAGCAGCCCCAGAACACAACCCTTACAGCGGGCCCGTCGGTTTTCCACGCTGCACTGCCTAAATGAGTGAAAACACAAAGGAACAGAGAGGAAGCCTTGTAAATCATCACCTTTAATAGGTTCTGTCTATATGAATGGATCTGACAGAAAACAGATGTCCTGATCCAACCGGAAACCAGAATAGTTACATTTTACTAAACATTCCGTTCCTTTGTTTATGCTTATTTGCTTCAATCCACTCCATTTATGCTACGGTCGGACATCTTACAAGTTAGCAGCAGCAAAGCGTGTTATTCAATCACAATGTGTTCACAAAGTGGGGGTTCAAGTTTGGCAGGTTTGGTTTGATAAAAGCAAAGGGTGATTGCTATATGCTGCTTATTAGAGTAAGAACTCTGTTATGCAAAAACAGCCCCCTGAAGCGACCCCTGAAGTTTAAAGTAGGAATACAATGCAGAAAAAGTTTGGTACACCCACATGTAAACTTTTTATGCCATTTCACACCTACATTTTTTCATAAACATATGAAAACAACCCTGAGGAACCATCAAATCCCTTATTAAATGAATAACACATATGGCCACACATCACTTATGATCCATTTAATTTCATTAAAGCAAGTCACTTGAGGCTGTGAATTACTGCGATTTTGCTTAGCAATTTACTTGAAATGAATCGACAAGTAGTCATAAGAGTCATTCAAGGCAGGCATATCTTAGCTCATGTGTGTATCACATGGTTGTATTATTTTATAAAACAAACACCAGAACAGGCTCTGCCTTGGCAAATACTCCATATAAAGGACTGATCGGGATTCAGGACCATGACCTTGGATCAGGACAGCGCTAACTGAATGTGATACAGCTATTGCTGTGTTACCGGTCATTGCTGAGTGTGTCTGTGATGGCCTCAGATATGAGCTCGCAGTCCTTCTCCAGTGAGTTGAGTGTGTTCTGCACTGTCTGGTTGATGGTCTTCTCTATGGTGCGGCACACCTCCTCTATCTGATTGACACACCGACTAGGCTGCAGGCGTAGAGAAAACTGTATTATATTTACACTCCAGAGATCCTTAGTTATGATTCAAAAATTAATTGATAATACACCCAGAAATAATATTCCTACACAACATTTGCCTTCTAAAATCACATCTACAGACAGATAAAGGTATTTTATTAAATATATAGTGATGTAAATTGTATTACTATGACAGGCTGTCCTTATGGTACCTTGTTGGGATTGGGGATGTAAATAGTTGGCATGTCAAAACCGCACTTGTTGAGTCCTGGGCGTTTGCACAGCTCCTGCACAATCTGCATCATTACTCTCTGAAATAAGCCCAAATCTGGCATTAGATTATACAAAATTGCCTGGCTGATAGTTTTCTATCAACACGATGAAGATGGAAGAAAAAAAGGATAGGGAAGAAAAACAGCGAAAGCGGAGAAGATAAAGTGGTTTGGGTTGAAGGGAAGAAACCAACCTGTCTGTCAGACTCCCCTCCTGCTTCATCAGCTTTGCTAAGGAAGAAGCGGAGGCGATCTCCATGCTTGTCGTTGAGCATCTCAACAATGTTAAGGGTGCGTTTGCACAGAGCCTGCCCCATCGGATCAAAAAAGACCAGGATCAAATCACATAGGTCACCTAAAGAGAAAGAGAGAGACCATAAACATCAAGACCAAAGGCCTTCAGTCAAAAAGGGGGATTAATGCAGTTAGATTAGACAAGATGTGATACAAAAGCCCCCGTTTACATTCATCACATTTGGGATGTTGCCTGTAGATCCATTTAAAAGACAAATGCAACCATTTGTGATCGGTATGTGAGGGTTGTGCTGTCCTTACCTTGTGGTAATCAAACTTTGCAATTGGATGTGTGTCCATATGTAAACAACGTGACCATCTTGGCTACGTTCACAGATGTTAAAGCCAAGGATAAACAGACCCGGTTGGACAAGGTGAACAGATAAAAACAGGAACACACAAAATCAACACACCAAGCCAAAGGACAGCCTGGTCCACGTCAAAGGGATACTTCATATCGCCATCCACCAGGCCAGGAGTGTCCACAAATGTCACCAAGCTGAAACGCTTCTGCCTCGAAGTGCAGATCTCCGTGCCAAGGTACTCAGACACACCTGAGAGAGACAGAGACAAAGAGGTTAGAGGTAGAAAGAACGCATTCTAGCACAAAAAACATTAAAAATGTACTTGAGGAACTGATATTGTAACCAACCTTTAAACTCCTGAAGTGGTTTGAAGTGGGGATACAGATGGAGGGTTGCATTACCCTAAATGGACAAGAACAACAGATGAAACCAAACACAAGATGGCACCAATAAGCATTACTTTCTGTACACAAAACCCTGGACTGTGTAATGAGCGCGCTGCTAAAAATCCAGCTCCAGTATTTACCGTAAGAGACTCTCTCTTTCGACCACTGGTGACAAAAGTGAAGCCCTGGGTCTCAATTGCAACCCCTGTCCTTTGGATGTGCTCCTCTATGTACCTTAAACAAAATATTTAAATGAGAAACAAGCCACAAACACAGGTGCACACAAGACCATGGAAAAAGGTAAAAGTTGTTCATCCACCTAAAAACAAATGGGATGAAAAAAAGGTACAAAATTATAAATCTTTTAAAAATGCCTAAAATCTCCAGATATACTTATCCTATACTTCTTAGCCACTTTATCAGAAACCCCTAATCTTTTACATTTCATGACTGCAGCCCATCTGTATCTATTCAGTCATATTTGAGCCCTTCAACAGTGGTGAGGGCCAGACCAGCATTCTCAGCTTAATATTTTACGTGGTGGAGTTGGGCACTAGGGCTGGGTTCAAAGAATCGATTTAGCGATCAAAATAGATTCTCATTCCAAAAATACGATATCGATTCAAAAATTTGCAGATCGATCTTTTCCTGTCGCCTCCACAGATCGTGATCTTGCAAAAAAAGTTATAAAACACTTATGCCACTCAATTAGATCAGCCTGGCAGGTAGTTGCTCAGTGTTTAGAGCTCTCGCCCTACGATCAGAGAGTGTGGGTTCGATTCCCGAGGCCTCAGGAGGTACTGAGTGCAGTATCGTCCTCACACGCTGCTTTCTGGGTGCCAAGTAAAAGGCCGCTGCTTCACTTGGTGAACAGATTAAATGCAGAGTACGAATTTCTGGCTGTTCACGTAGACCATTTCACTTTTCCTCCAGAAAATCTCTTAATACCTGAAGAGTAAGAGAGTCTTATCAGTCAAGCAGAAGTTTTTTTTTTATTTATACAATTGTATAATGTTTGATTAGATTAATTATAAAATAAACACTTATTGGAAAAGTTTACTGTCCACAGGCAATATTGCAGTACAGTCCTTCAACATAGGGTTACCCTCCACTCAAGTCAATTTATAACCAAGCCAAACCTAGTATTAACACAAATACATCTATAAATGAATCAATATCAAATCGAGAATCGAATCAAGTCAGGAAATCGGCAGCAAAACCCAGACCTAGCCACCGACAGCAACAGATTACAGTAGCATTAATGTATGCCCGTGTCTCCCCTGTGGTCAAAACAGTGATTAAGGGGTTAAAGCAGTTGTCCCATTTGTGATCGCTGGAGTCCTGGAGTACTGTAGTACTGTAGTTCAAATCAATTCTATTTGATTTTGTGCTTTTTTACAACCAATGTTGCCACAAAATCATTGTAGACAACCAAGTTCTAGTCCCTAGTGAGCAAGCCAAAGGCATCAGAACTACAGGAGGAACCCTCAGGAGGAAACAAGACTCAAAAGGAAGCCAACATCCCAAGGTCGACCAGGAGGTTTGGGAGAAATGAACCAACAGAAGGCCTTCGGCGAAACGAACAACTGAAGGCCTTCATGTACAGACTTGTCCCTGCTCCCAAAACACCTGTTGCAACTAATTACAGGGCAGACTCCAGAACCAAGGTGAGGTCATCAGTTCCAGTCCTGGAGGGTAGTAGGTTTAACAAGTATAATATGTCCATGTCATAAATGAACACACCACAGTACACAGTACTAAATCCTTCTGTATTTACCCTATTCACCAAGCGAAGCAGCGGTGCAGCCAAAAACCCAGCGGCGGGAAGCAGTGTGTGTGGGGAAGGTATAGTGCTCAAGGGTACCTCAGTGGGGCAAATGACATTCCTGGAACTCAAACCTACAACTTTCTTATTCAGAAATGTAGTTCTGAAATTGGGCATCACTCTCGTCTGATTGGCTAATACATTAGACTCCGCCCCTAAGAGCAACCCCCTAACCCCCAGGACAACAGCTGCCAAAAGTACAAGTGAAAATGCAAGGCGTGCATTTCTAATAAATCGTAGGTGGAGTAGTGCAGGCGTAACCAGACATACCAGTTGATGAAGGAGCTTTTCCCAGCTGAGTGGTTCCCCATCAGCATGACTGAAATCTTTTTGCGAGGGGGCAGCAGGGTCACGCCAACAGACTGGGCTATTGTGATGAGACCTGAAGGACCAAAAAAAAAAAACATGCAGGGGGATTAACCACTGCGTCGTAATCTTGTTTTTCTTACAGTAGCAATAATTTTACTCTGGAAAAGTAACATCTGATGAGAATGTGCCTGATAAGAAGGTAGGAATAAAACAGGAATGGAGATAAAGCAGGTAAGCTACGACCATAAACACTGAACTTATTTACTGACTTCCTTCATGTATACATTCTGTCTTAATTATTCATTTGTCTATTTTCGTCTTTCATGAGGGAAGCTAATTACAACATATCAACACTGAACTTTCTTCCTTTATTCATTCATGCATTAATTCCTTCCTTCATTCATTCCTTGATTCCTTCCTATTCATCCATTCATGACGGAAATGACAATAAAGGTAGGACCACCAAAACCGAACTTCCCTCCTTTCTTTGTTTGTTCCTTCATTCATTCGGGCATGCATTCATAACGGTAATTACAATAAAGCTCCCTGGGTATTAAGGCTGGCCAGCTGAACGGCTTTATATCTGAGAAAGGCTCAGTACTACAGCATTCCCAGGCGAGTCCTACGCTGGTGTGAGGAGTGGGGAGCTCACCGCTGTCCATCTGGGTGTACATGTTGTGGCAGTCCCGCAGGATCCTCTCATCACAGGACACCGCGTCCACGTTCGCCCCGCTACGACTCTTCACTTTCCCGGACATTCTCACCACTCAGAACAGTCGAACACCACAGATACACTGTCACTGTACTTTAAAAGACTATGACCTATTTCCGAAAACTCTCTCTAAACCGGTTTAGCAAAGAAACGCTTGTAATTCCTGGGAGAAGTTTGAATCGCCCCGGTCTGCAGGAGAACGCCGGCCACGTCAACCGCTACTTGCAAAGTACTTCGGGAAATGTAGTTCTGAAATAGGGCATCACTCTCCTCTGATTGGCTAATACATTAGACTCCGCCCCTTCCCTGCTCCTCTATTATCAACAGGATGCGGTTAGGCCCCGTGACCTATATTTAGCACATGTTTTAGCTTTGAAAAGTTCTAAAACAATTGTAGTTCAAATTTTATCTACTCACCAATGACAAAGAAGTTCTTCAATTCTTGTCCAATTTGTGTGTTTGGGTAAATGTATGAGTCCCAGTTCAGGGTGTGTGTGGG
>JBBKCR010000027.1:5500992-5526996 GCA_037577295.1 Ladigesia roloffi | reverse complement strand
ACACACACACACACACACACACACACACACACACACACACACACACACACACACACACACACACACACACACGGCATTCTTTCACTGAACAAAAGTTCAATCCATCAGCAGATTGTTGAGGTGTTTTATTGTTTCAATTTGTATAGAACTGCTGAGAGCCAACCAGCTTGCCATAGTTAGAAAATCACAGAGAGAAAGAGACAACATATTTGTGCGTGTACCAAATTATGCACAATTTTATGTGTCAATAACACAACATCATAGTATATTATTATGTGTATTCCCTACTGGGGAATCCCACAGTGGCACAGAGGGTAGCACTGGGTTTGAGGGTTGGGGGTTTGAGTCCGTATCCTGATCTTGCGTGTGTGGGGTTTGCATGTTCTCCTCATAGGGGTATGGGTTCCTCAGGGTCTCTGGTTTCTCCCACAGTCCAAAGACATGTGGGTCGGGTGAATTGAGAATTCTAAATTGACCTTAGGTCTGAGTGAATTGTGTGTGTGGGTATTTGTGCACCCTGTGGTGGGCTGGCACCAGGGCAAATCTCTGCCTTGCACCTATAGACCCCAGGATATAGCTCCAGGTACCCCCAACCCTAATAAGGAGTAAGCAGTTACAGAGAGAATGAATGAATGAATGAATGAATGAATGGCAGTCAGGGTTCAGATTTCCAACATGAATATATGCAATAAACATATTTATGTTTAAGTAAAGACACAAACGTTAATTTGTGGCTTAGCATCAATATACAGACTATATAATTTGAGGAGTAAACTAGGTTTTTTAACCTTACTATTTCCAAATTTGTGGACAAAGTTTGGGGGAAAGGCCCTTTTCCATTCCAGTCTGACTGTGCCACAGTGCACAAAAGGAAGGTCTGTAAAGAGATGCCTGGAGGACTTTTGTGTGGAAGAAATTGATTGTCCCGCTCAGAGCCCTGACCTGAATCCCATCCAACACCTTTGTGACGAACTGGAACAGAGGACTTCAGTATATACAGAACCAATAGACAAAAATTCCCACAGACACATTTCAAACTCTTGTGGAAAGCCTTGAAAGCAGATTGGAAGCTGTTACAGCTCCAATGTCATTAACTAAAGTTTCTGCCAGAACATGTCTTGGAAGCTGAGGAATGCCTGAACTGGATTAACAACCCAGGCACAGGAAGATGTAAACAAGCACCATCTGACAGATTATTAATTTGTAACCCCACAGTCTAAAGGAGATTTGTCTAAAAGGCACAGTAACAAGCCAGCTTAATCATAATGAATACAATGAAAGTCCAATAAATATTTTTTTCTGGTAATTCTTTTTAGCATGAATTGACTTGCATTTCTAATACCACACAGATAAAGACAACAACACTGTTCAGGTTTGTTATTACATTCATTTAGCCCCAAATCGTTTTTTGTAGGGTAATTGGTGTTTGCTACGAGTAGCATGGTGGGTCAGCACGTTGCTATGCTACTGTTAGGTGGATGGGAGGCAGCGGGATAGAAGTGCGAAGGAGGAAGGTCAGGAGTGTTGAACTTAAAATATTGGCAGTTTGTATGGAAAAGTAAGAGAGCTGGCAGATATAATGGCAAAAGAGGAGGGCAAATATACTGTGTGGGCAAGTGACCAGGTGGACGATCAGTGAGGTCATGGGAGATATAGCTTCAAACTGTTCTAGCATGGTATGGATGAAGGACATATAGTGTAGGTGTAATCCTGAAGGGAGAGTATGTTAAGATACATTTGGATGTGAATAGTGAGTTAGAAGCAGGAAATCAAAGGTGTGATGATGCATGTGGTCAGCACATATGCCCTGCAAGTTAGGTGTGAGATGGAAAACAACAGTTCTGCAGTGAGTTGGCAGAGATGGTGCAGCCAAAATTAGAGTGGGGATTGGAGAGAACTTTTGGTGAAGGAAACACAAGTGACGATGAGAATGTGGGTATAAGTGGCACAGCTATGGTGACCGCAGAGTAAGAATAATAGTGACATGCAGAGCTGTAGAAAATATGCAGGTACAGAGCTGATGAGCCACAGCATGAGGTTCTGAAAAAGAGAAGTGGATGGTGGATAATGAAGTAAGGTGATGGTTAGAGAGCAACAGTATGGTTTCCTGCCTCCAGAAAAAAGCATTTTTTGCTATGAAAGTGCTGAAGGACAAGTACAGAGCAGATCGAGAGGTGCTGCCTACATTGACGAAATACAGAGAGCAATAGAAGGTGTGGTTCTGCTGAAGAAATGTGAGTTGCAGAAGAATGAATGATCCATGTTATGAATGAGAGCTAGGTGACAAGTGGAGTAGGAGTGATGGCTGAGCACTGAGCGCTGAGCGCTTTCCTGTTTGCAACAGTGATGGAAAGCTTGACTGCTCATGGATCACAAGGTGAACTGCAGTCAGAGCAAGTGGCAGGATTAGGTGAGCCAGCAGGGCTGGGATTACACACTTGTGAGTGGAAGAAAGAGTGAAACAGTAAGAGTGAAACAGAACCAGTGTATCTGAAAATGAAGCAGAACCACAGGATGGCGAGGATGCAAGAAGTAGAAGTTGGGAGTGTGGAGGAGTTAGAACAGTTAGGGTCAACTTTAAAGTAACAGAGTGTGTGGACAAGAGTGCAGGCAGGGTGGAGTGGGTGGAGAAGTGTGTGAGGAGTGACTGGCAACAGAAGTTAGAGTGAAAGCAAAGGTTTACAAGGCGGTAGTGAAGCCAGCTAAATTGTTTGCTTTGGAGACAGTGGCATAGATTAAAAGACAGGAGATGCAAAAATTTATCATGGGAGGGACATGGATAAACAAGATGAAATGAGAATAATAGAGGGACAAGTCAGGTCAGATTGTTTGGAGACTAAGCAAGAAAAGGAGGGTATATTTTGAGAAAGGTGCCAAAAGAAGGGGGAGGCAGTATTTGCCATGAGACTATTGTAATCCTTAAGCCTTTAGTCTATAAAAACAGCGGCAAGATAATGATCAATAAACAAACTTATAGGGATTGGGAGAAACAGTAACTATATTAAATAGTTAATAAAAGAAACATTTAAGCTAAATTAGTCTCATTCTCTTAGTGTAAATATGTACACATCGTTAAGAGTACAGGTCTTCAAACCAATCCTTAGGACCCCCTTTTTTATCCTTATTGTGAGGAAACCTAAAAGAACGCACACAGACATCAGGCGCATGACGAAGCTTTATTACATAAACATTACCTTTCAAATGCACCAAACAAATGTGCATTTGGGCTGAAATATATGAAATATAATCAGTGGCTCTCTCCAGGCTTTTTCTCCTACTATGCAATCCTTTTTCTCTTTTACGGGGTGGTTTCCAGGCCAGGAGAAGCAATAAGCAATTGTTCTCAGTTACGCCCAGAATCTATCCTTACCAGCCTCCCCCCAGGGCAGAGCAGGCTCGTCCTGTTCAGCACATCGGAGCAGGAGATGACAGAGCAGTAACTCGGTCGCCATCAGTGGGATCGTCCATCACACCAGCTGTCCCATGAGTCTGAGAAGGTGTGGTGGAACTTTAGAGGTCGAGGGAGCAGCAGAAGGGCGGGGACAACTGTGGGCAGCAACTGGGCACATCTGAAGCTTCCTTACCAGTCTCATCTCTGTTTAAAATGCAGGGAACTGGAGCCGAGGTTGTGGTCGTCTCAGGAACAGTACTCCTCTTCCCACAGGGGCTCCAGCAGCTCTATCCTGCAGCAGCAGGATCCACGGCCCAGTTACATGCAGCCCTCTGGAATGACACTTTATAGGTACTAAACAGACCATCCGGGTTCTGGTGCTGGTCCACAGTTTCTGTTTTACCAGACTGGAAAATTGATGTCTCCATGCGAGTTACATTGGACCAAAACCTTTGAATGTCTGAAGATGACTGCTCTGTAGAGAACAAACCTAAACATGGCATTTTTCATTTTAGTGCACTATTTCTATTCCTTTTTTTCCATGTTATTTTTTTTTTATCAGCAACTTTGCATGAGTGTATACATGCAAAAGTTTATTTTGTGTAGTCCTCTATACTTACTTTTATTAACAGTTAAAAAGCTTATAAACAGACCCGGGCATAATTTTAACAACTATACATTTGTGTTATCATTTGGCCAACAAATTGTATTTTACCTATTAGGTAAAGTGGCCTTTTATAGTCACATGTGAACACGCTGTTAAAATTCTTAATCCTGTTCATCAAGCAAAGCAGTGGACTGCCACACACCAGGTTAGTCCTGGGAGCAGTGTGTGGGGACATTACCTTGCTGAAGCGTACTTCCGTATTGACGCTAGTTGTGCTGGGATTCAAACCCACAACCTTCTGATTGCAGGGCCAACGATCTGACCACTAGGCCAATGGTTCTCAACCTTTTCAACCTTAAGGCCCACCTATCTATCATAGCATGTTGCTAAGGCCCACTTGGCCAAATTACATAAAATAACCAATTGTGGACCAATGGCCTGTCTCAATTTTAGATTTGCGGCCCAATCAAAAAGCTTTGTGGCCCATCAGTGGTCAGTGGTTGAGAATCCTGGCACTAGGCCACCAGCTGCCCCAAGCTCAGCCACAATTAAAATTTTCATTAGCGAACCAGAAACACTTGTGAATAATGTAGCTTGTTTAATAAGTAGCTCCTTTTTCCTGGTCAGACCAGTCCAGTGCAGTAAAACTTTCTACAGTGTACATTTTTACCACCAACCTTATAAAAACTATTAAATCAAGTCTGAGATTCTGGATAACATAAATCTGGGTGGAGACTGACCACACAGACATCCAACACAAGCATGACAAATTCACCCGTGACAACGTACAGTATCAGGAATTTTTATTTAATATATGTATATAATTCTGTTTCTTTGTTAAATGTTTAATTCATAATACCCATAAGCATGTACACAGACTATAACCATCCGCGGGTTCATATCTCAACATATCTACTCTTATCTTTAAATCATCTTTTAAAATAAGTCCTTATAAGATTAAGGGGGACAAAAATAGATTTCCAAAAAAGAGAGACAAGACAGCCAATTATTTTTCACACCCAAAGAGAGAAATGAGAGAAAATTAAAATTGTACTAAAAAAACGACAATTTCTTAAATTCCTTTTCAGCTCTTAAAAAAAAAAAAACACACACACACACACAAAACTCACCAATATTAACAACAGCAATAATTATAATACCAGCTGTTAAAGGACATTACTCACTTGTAGGCCTTGCAAATCATATACTGTTTTTGTGTGTCTGGGTGTGTCTGTGTGTGTGTGTTTGAGAGAAAAAGAGAGAAAGTGAGCAGTGTGTACGATTGTAGACAGTCCCCATGGTCCCATTTGTAAATAAGCACTATATTAGCGACAATACAGCATAATAGAAATGTCATTTTCCTTGGTAAATGATTTGTTTCCCTCAGGTGTGATGTCACCCCCCCCCAAGGGCAAGCAGAAAAGAGCAGCTCGAGGCTGAAACAGACAGACATGCAGGCACAGAGACGTGAGTGCAGATGCAACTCTGCCGTCTGTGCCTTCCTGTCCCACAATGCACAAGCAAAGCAGAAGGGGGGTGGGTATTGAAGAGAAAGACAGAGACAGTAGAAAGGAGAATGCCATATAGAAGAGAGTTGCAAGGAAAATAGATGCAAAAGGACGTAGAAAGGGGGACCAAAAAGAGACTGAAGAATGAGTTTTGTAACCGTTACGTCTCAATCCCTCAAATTCTATAAAAGACACATCATTGCACCAAAAATAGGGGTAAAACAAAAAATTTTGGTCATGAGACACAAAGTGCAGGTGCACAGATTGAGTACGAAATCTGTAGAAGGGTGCACTTTTTTACTGAAAAAAGTGCTCGGAATAAACATCACTCAAATGTGTCAATCAACTGTACTGACATGAGCATTTTTGCCAAAAGGAGTAAACACTGAAAGAGCGACTGTGTTGATCTACCGTTTTATTCATGTGCAACCAACCTAAAATTCAAAGCACCATCCCCCCAGTGTTATCAAGCCTGGCCTTCAAGCTAAAGTAATACACCCTGTTCCAGTCCAGTCTCTCCATTCCGCTACCTTGAGCATGCTTTCCTCATCCAAGACTAGCCAAAAGCCTCTGTTCCATTGAGTAAAGATGTTTGTCATTTGCACAGAAAAAATTAGTAACAGTTCTACAAAGGGTGTGGGACACAGCAATTACACCTGTGATGTGGCACATGCAAAAGTCAGCCTATCACAGACTACATAAACACAAGGTCAACCAATCACAGGCAAGAGAGGCATGAGGTCAGCAAGCCCTGTGGAAAAGCCCTTTCAAAAAGTCTGACATCACGTTAGGGAGGGGGACGACCATGTGCTATGGCTCTGAAAGTGTTCAGCTTGGCTATGTTACCTCAACCCAGAAAGAGTGAGGAGAACGAGAGGAGGAGATGGAATGATGTGGAAGAAGGAACAAATGAATTGCATGAGAAACGAAAGCATCGGGGAGCAGTATCTGAAAGAGCACAAAAAATAGAAAGAAAGAAATGGGGAGGGGGAGGGGGGGAGAACATGGCAACAGTTGCCACAGACATAGTAACCAATGACAACCTTTGTTGAGAGCAACACAACAGAAAAATAAAAACTCCACACTAAGCAGAGGACAGATGGACAGTGGACAGATGACAGAAAGAGAAGAGAAAAAGAGAGATGCAGCATGAGAAATGTGAATAGGAGATCTGAGTTTTGATGATACTGATGGCTTCATTTTCCAAAAGCACTGCGAGAAAGCATCTCAAATCCTAATGGCGGAAATCGGATACTGTACAGTAGTTAAAGCAGGAGACATGATCATACCTCCTGCTCTTTCTTCCCTTCACCCAACCTGGACGTTTCTCCAATTCCATATTCAACCAGTTGGCTAGCACGACACGTTTTCACAATCTGAGCAAGACCTCTTTGACGAAAGCCAATAAAGAGAAAAAAAGTTATCAAACTAGTCACATATAATGTATTTCGTCTTTTAAAAAAAAGAAGGAAAAAAAATATATAAACGACATTTGTTTTGGATCAAATATAAATTTCCTACATACAAAACACATTTTGTAACTGATCATAACGTTCAAATTACAGTGTACAAACAGATCTGACGCATAATATTCAAACGGAACGCCAAAAAAATCCCAAAACCAAACCAAAACAACAAAAAGCCACCCATATTAATATGTACACACCCAGCCAGAGCCCATAATAACCATGCGCTCACTCTTTCTCTCTCTCTTTTACTTTCTCTGTTCAAGGGCATTACACAGAACCATAAGAGGAGAAATGTAAAGGGATGAAGAGAGAGGGGCGAGAGTGGAAGTGCGTGAGAAAGAGAGAGAGAGCGAGCAAGGGAGCAGGGATGAAGGATCAGAGGCTGTGCGCAGCAAGGAGTGAGATTGTGAGTAACAGCTCCATTTGATGGCATTAACATAGCAAGTTAAGACATCCAAACCAGCGCACAGCCACCCAAGCAAGAGAGAAGGATAAAGAAAAGAAATGCTCAAGTTTTCAAGGTACATTTTTTTCTCTTTTTTGAATACCATATATATGTATATCTTTTGTAGCTTGTTTGGAGTTATCTGGTCTTCGGCCATCATGTGGCTCTGTCGTTCTCCAGGAGAGCTAATGAGAAAGGAGACAAAAGAAGTCCGAAGTGAAGTAAGAGGCTACACAAATGATCAGAGGTTTAGAAGCTTCAGGTGCTGCTTGCTCCTATTCTAAATGTGGATACCGTAGCTTCAGATTCTGAGGACAGGCTGTGATTAATACAGCATTTACAGTAGTCTAGCAAGGAAATGCAACAGAGTGGATCACATTGGTTAGTGTAGTGGATAGAATCACTGCTTTCAGGCAGGAGAATTGGGTTTGATTTCAACCCTTGCGGACCCACCACACTACATCAATAAGAGTTATTGGGCGAGACTGCTAACATAATATTTACCTACATCAGATACACTCAAAATACATTTACAAAAAAACATCTATCAAACGTGGGAAGTTTTCATTTGGCAAGGTCATTAGATCAAAACCCGAGATCAAAGAAGCTGAGCAGAGTGCAAATGAATCCGGACAATGTAAAGGATGCGCCCAGTCTTAAAGGAGACGTTGGCATGTTTCCTGTCAGCAGATCAGAGTAAGAAGTATTTATATTGCTTTTCAAACATTCCTGCGCAACACAAAAACAGAAAAACCCAAAATAATGAAGCCTTTAGTATTTAAACTTTGAGTGGAAAACTACAACTAGCTGGGTATTAATTGAATAAGGTCGATGGCAAATTATAATCAACTTTCCAAAAACAAATCTGTCCAACCTAAACCATGTTGCTGTTTTTGAGATTATTATTGTTATGACACACAACATTAAAGAAATAAAGCTATTAATTACATGTGAACTCATTTTCCTATATATTTCGCAACACTGTTATGCAGCCAACTGAGGAATTAAGTAATGCACTCGTCAATCGCTCCACTTGATCAGTGTAAACGCAGAGTAAGCAACGATGGTTCACAATTTCTGCATAATCCCAATGAACGCAAAGGAAATTCTGCATTTACATGGCGTTCGGTTCACATTCTGGCTGATCGAAAATGTCTTATGATTCTATAAATTCATTCATTTTCTATAACTGTTTAATCCTTACGAGGGTCGCAGGTACCTAGAACCTATCCTGGGGTCTACACGAGTGAGGCATACTTTGGACCAGCCTACCACAGGCTGTATATTTTTATAATTGTTATTATTGTCAGAATACAGTGTTCCACCTCAAAGATGCGGTCCATATTTCTTGTGAGTTTCCCCCTTTTTTCCCCATTTTGTTCTTTTTAAAGCCCTGTATTTTTATTTCTGTTAATTAAAGTACCGTATAGTGTATTTACAGTACAGTAAATATAGGGGTAACATCGGTTTTGTTTTTACATTCTAGCACTACAGGAGACCTGCTGTCGATGTTCACAGTATAGTACGGATACGGGTTTAACTTTACATTTTTAATGGTAATGTATTAGCGGTCATTAAAATGAAATGAATGTGTTTTGGGAACATATTTTCAGACATACTTAGGATTCGATGATAAAAAATAGGCAAAATGTAATTACTATCTTAGATACATAGAGGTAAATATGTTATTATTCTAATAATAAATTATACGTAATTATATACAACATAGTTAAGCTTGTAATAAATATTATTATTTATAATTGTATCATTATTACTACCAACAACAATATCAATTAATAGACATACAAATGTTTTAAAGCCTTCAGGTAAAAATGGACGTACTAGCTAGGTAAACCCAGTATTGTTGGTAAGGTTTGTAACTTTCCAGTCTGTGACCGCTTATCAGGAGAAATTTTAATCAAAACCGGAATGTCAACACAAACCTTTGGACCGAATAATTACTGCCCCCAAACGTAAATATGCGAAACTACACATCGGGCTGCAGGCTGGTGTTAAACAGACGAACGTCAGTGTAACACCTCACAGAGGTCAATCCGGCACAGCTACAAAATGTAACAAAAATGCATATGATGTTCAGAGCATGTTCATTTATCCCAGATTCGAATGGTCGAGGCCCAAGTGTGTAATTCTTTCCTTCACTCAGCTACTAACTGGCCAGTAGAGGTCTCAGTAATCAAAGTAGGGGGTTCAGTCTCCAGAGACATGCCTGGTGTGTGTGGTTTGTGTGTTTTATGTGCTGTGTGGGTGTGTTTTTGTTTACATTGCTTCCCTCAGGAACCTTGGTAGTTAGCCTGGAATCGTGCTGTCTCTTCGAAGATGAGCTCCTTCAGCTTCTCTTTAGGAAGGTCATCTAGCTCCATGTTGAAGGTGAATGGCTCCTCTGCCACTGGCTACAAACACACCATTAAAATAAATGCACAATTCAAAACCGGAATATGCCAAGTTGAACAAAGCCTATTTATTACTTGCATTACACAAAATCTGAATCTGATCTATTAACATTAACTTTATACCAAAAACCTATCAAGAATCACCAGGATGTATTCACACTCAACGGATTCACCATGACTGCAGCCTTGAGTGGAAATTGATGGAGAAAACAAACTCAGATAAAGTGGCTTAACTGAGTACTTGTGATAAAGAACAGCAGTGACTTGACAATTTGATATTAAGCAGCTCAAATATAGAGAGCTTTTGTTAAATTCAATTCCTAATTGAGTGGAACTAAGGAGACTTCCAATATTTACTGGCAGTTCAGAACTACAGTCGTTTGTTTCAGGTGCTTACTTTTTAAAAATCATAAATACTCCAGGTTTTTGAAACGAAACTTTTTACACATATATACCTTCGTTCTTATAACAGAATTCTCAAAGATACAGAAAGACCTTGCTTTGTAACACAGGGGTAAAGTTATGCTGGAATAGAAAATGGCCTTCCCCAAACTGTGTCCACAAAGTTACAAACACGGTGCTGTTCAAAATGTCTTGCTCTAAAAAAGTATTACGAGGGCCCTACACTGGAAGTAAGGGGCCTAGCCCAAACCCTAAAGAACAGGTGTGTCCCAATACTTTTGTCCATATCGTGTAACTGCTGTAACATTGTGACAAGGAGTCTGACTGGATTTTTGCTCACTGAGCTAACACTCATGATACAAAGTCAGTTTAAGAGGTTTTTTTCCTTCAAATTGACTCAATACAGCACTGAAAAAAAGATAACATCCTACCGAATAAACTGGATGGGACAAGGAAGTGGAACTTTAGCGAGCTTATAAAGCAGCTTGTAAAATCTAGGGGTTTAATTAGGAGAGACATATGTGTAGGTGTTTATACACGAACATGGTAGCAAGGCAGAGTGACACATACCTCATCAGTGGGGTCATAGTACTGCTCCAGATAAGGGTGGGCCAGTGCTTCTTCCACAGTTATGCGCTTGATTGGGTTAAAAGTCAACATGCGATCCAACAAATCCAGAGCTGAAAAAAGTGATACGGCACTAGAGTCAGGTTTATTTCACAAATGGCAAAAAGCATTTACAGGTCGTATTCTTTATAAATGCATGCACACAGCATGATATATGCACGTGTAAATACAAACAAAACAAAGCAGAAACACTAAATAAAATGCCTATATAAAACACTGAACAGTGCCAAAATACATTTGTACAATACATTCACATCTCTTCACACCATTTGTTCACAGCCAGCCCCCAGCTCACACTCCCACACACTCCTACAGACACACAAATGTACACAAGCCAACAGGGAAAAAAACCAACAGTAGCACATGTACTTATTCACCACTCAATTCTCCTCAAAGAACAGAGTGCTTCTGCATCACATTCATAATGTCACCCTCTTCTGTTTCTACATAACAGCACACTAAAAGCCCCCTTACATCAATCCAGGGGGCACATCTATGGGTGCATACCTTTACTGTCTGCCTTGGGAAAGAGCTTGTTCCAAGGAATTTTGGGTTTCTGGGGCAGAGACTGCAAGTAGTTCCTGGCCTTCATGTTGATGATACAGTTTAGATCATCCTGGGAGGGGGAGCCCAGGATACCTAACATAACACAAAAAGACACATACACACCTCCTTAAGAAGTTTTCATAGCTGTTCAGTTGTTTACTTTTTGCAACACAACCTCTGTTGACCTTTAGAGACTGGCATTATTTATTATTTGATGGGAAACTAAAGAAAGAAGTCTGTCAGTGTAATTTTCATGCCCTATAGAGTGGCAGATAAAAATGGTAGGAGGCCCCTCATAACTAGCATCTTGCTAAAGCTACACTACTGATTTAGTGACACCTTTTCTGTGTTGTCAAAGTATACTTCTGTTATGTTTAACCACGAAATAACCATTTTACTTACATTCCAATTCAACAGCTTAATAAAGCATAACATTTGAATTATGTACAGTACTACACATTAGTAATGATGCCAAAAGAAGTCGCACAAGAACTAAAATTAAGTTCAATACAAAAACTGTGGCTTCCACCTCAAACAAATCATGTTAAAAAGCAATAGTTAAAACTTACATGATCACTAGAGAACTTGCTAAATTCACATTAATGAAACCACAGGCAAACTTGCAAAGCATGCATTCACACTAAACAGACAAGCCAACATTAGCAACTCTAATTGGCAGTGCATGTGGTATATAATTAGTTTAGACAGGTAGGCCATTTATTAAACCAGAAATGCCCAGATTTACTGTGTGCAGTTCACTAAACCTCACAAATAACAGGTAAACCATGATGGACACCCCCCAACAGATCATATTTTGACACCTTTGTTTCAAATAAACATAAGAAATCAATGTGGACTTGTAGCACACTAAACCAGTTAACATGTAAACCGTGATGAACACCACTCCCCAGATCATCTTTTGACACCTCTTCAAATAAACATAGGAAACCAATGTGGGTTCAACATATTTTGTCCCAATATTGGTTTATGACTCACTGTGACTCCTTTCAAATCAAACATAAGCCAATTGCACCATAACTCGTTGCACAGTGTTTGTACTGCTTCAGCATGGACAGGACATGTGCAGTGGCTCACCTAGAATGTGGTTGAGTTGATCTAGATAGTGCTTTCCTGGGAAAATGGGTCTGTTGGACAACATCTCAGCCAAGATGCAACCAACTGACCAGATGTCAATTGACTTTGTATAGCCCTGTCAGAGAGAAGAGGAAGGTAAGATACACTTACATAAGAAATTCAGCACTTAGTACTCTCCTCTGGCTCTCACACTGTTCTGAAACTTGAATGTTTCCTCATATTGTATGTTACTTTGGATAAAAATGTCTGCCAAATGAATGCAATGTAAAGGTGCGAGACAGGGAATTCACTCAATGTATTCACTCCATACACTCTTGTTAGTGACAGGCATTGTGAATAACTAAAAATATCATGGTAATGAATTACTTAAAAAAAATAAACATACATAAAATTACTTCTCAAACTAAATTCTAGTTATCACTTCCAAGCAGCACATTGTTTTGGAGACTAATTCACTCAAATAAAGTAAATGGAGATAATACAATTAACAACACTGCATTATTAATTATTAATTATCATCTATGCTTGACATAAATACCGGATAGTTAACAGTAAACCAAACAGACCATTGACTCATTATGAACTATTGGGATTTATTTTCTAAATCCAACCCAAAACCAATTAGTCAATTCTAGTTAGACATAGGATTACCTAAGCACAAATTTAATTGAGGTTTTTGTGGCAGTCTCTAATATTTACCTTGGAATTGAGCATGATCTCAGGTGCACGATACCAGCGAGTGGCCACATACTCTGTGAGGAACCCAGTGTGGTCATGCTCTGGGTCAGCTATCCGCGCTAAGCCAAAGTCACAGATCTATAAAAGGGGTGGAAAAAAGCAACATAAGTAAAAAAAAATATATACAAATAATACAAAATGGGGCCACTGTAATGAAGCAAAACATTTACAGCATGGGAGGCATGCCGCAGCAGAACAACAACAGATAACACATCTTACGTGATCTTACTTGTTTATAAACCTAGCCAATGAAAACAGGTATGCCATGTCTGGGAGATTCAAAAATGGTCTTTTCTGCATGCAAATCTGGTTCCAGGCTTAAACTAGGCCTTTTCATTGCAAGCCAATAGATGTTTGGTGCAGAAATCTAAATAAAGTACAGAACTAGGGCTACAAGGCTTGTTCAGTTGTTTCACCAAAAACCCTCTCAAGCTGCATCCAACTCTTAATTAAATTGGCACAGATGCTTTGATGTGGTTTAGTATGCAGCATGACTTGATGCAAACAAAAAGCTTCCACCAGAGCTGGTACTCAAAAAGGAGCCATAGGAAGGTCGTATCATGGATCAGATTCCAAAATATATAGATCACAATAACTAGATAAGCACTTCTACTCCACAGTTGTTTTGTGAAAACAGACCCTGTTGCCTAATTTGGCTGTCTGCGGCATAGGGCTACATGTAAATTTAAGGTTAATTACTGAAGCTCTCAATAAGTGTGACTATTGCTGTCTAGTGTTTATTAGTAATGTAGGTCTCATGGCACCAAACTAAAAAAGCGAAACCAAACATATACCGGTGATTAACTACATCTGGAGTAAGAGGTATACTGTGTATTCTGATTTTGCATTGAACTACACCCTCTACCAGAATTTTTAAAAAGTCTGGCTAATTTTCTGAAGCTCACCTTGAGGTCACAGGTGGTATTGATCAGCAGGTTGGAGGGCTTCAGGTCTCTGTGGAGGACATTGGCAGAGTGGATGTATTTCAGCCCACGAAGGATCTGATATAAGAAGTAGCAGATGTGGTCGTTGCTGAGCTGCTGAGTCTTCAGCAGCTTGTACAGATCCGTCTCCATCAGGTCCTGGACAATGTAGCTGCAAGGAGTCAAGGAACTAACAAACCCGCAGCAGCTGACAGGCCAGCTGGGTATGATCAAACCAGCACTGGTTACAGATATAACCCATCTAATTAGCATTGTACACTGCTGAAGTGGTAGATAGGCGAAAAATCTAAAGTAGGTAATCGCCCGCTTTCTCTAAAGATAACTGATTAACTAAAGACATGTTTCTGTCATAAATAATGGATGTTTAAACCCCAAAATTAGTCCTAGCCAAGCTGCATGCTTAAATATACAAGTACGTTTGAGATGACTAAATAATTCACCATATTTTGAGGCAAGTTTGGGATGAATCAGTCATGAACTTTGCACAAAGCTAACTACTAGATGCAAGCTTTAATCACTTGTCACCTACATTAGCCTCATAGCTGCAGATTTAAAGTGACATTCAGGCATTTAGAGGGAAAACAAAGCTGTTATTTAACAAATGTCCTGGCTCGACTCATAAACCACATAAACTCCATGCCTAGTCTGACCAATAAAAGCTCGAAACCTGACTCTTCAATGCAGTGCACCCTGCCTCTCCATGAGTAGCTGATTATTTGTGTAAGGATACACATCCCGCATATAGTCGATGCGGCGTGCTCTCAGAATGTCATTGATACCGATGATGTTCTCATGTCGGAACCGCAGCAGGATCTTGATCTCCCTCAGGGTGCGCTGGCAGTAGGTCTGGTGCTCGAATGGGCTGATCTTCTTAATGGCCACACGGATCTTATTCACATTGTCAAATGCAGAGCTGAAGGCATTAATGAGATAAGACACAGATGATGAAGATTCCACAGAGGCTTCATTTGGGCTACAAAGCATATATCAAAAAACTTTTCAGTGAACCATAAAAGAGAGAAAGGGCCTAAACTTGGACACCGCCCTCCACTAAGTAAAAACGAGAACTGGCATGAATTATTTCCAAATGACTTAGACAACTGTACTTTTGACAAGCATTTAAAACGGACAAGCTTACAACCAAATGAAGACAAGAGCAGCTTAAGTTCAAATAAACACCTGAAACCAAGTACATTTTGTAACACAATAAATGCATTTTTTACCTTGTTTTGTGAATCTGCTTTGATGCCAACCCAAAAATTGCAGACATAGTCTGTTCCATGTGATGAAAATCAGCAAATATCAATTTATGCTACTTGCAGGTCATAATGTTAACGCTAATTCAATATGCATAATATAAAAGTTTACGTGATTAATTATGGAATCACAAATAATGAGTGAACCAAAATGGGTTTGAAAAAACTTAGACAACATACTTTCATTTACTCTGACATTTATAAATTAAATGCAATTCCAGGGAGGGTCTATAAAATGTTTTGCTTGAAGTGGGTGGAAGAAAGGTGTGGTAAACATGATTATTACTGGTTAAGATTATTCTAACACAGCAGCTGGTGCTCAGTGATGTCAATAAACCAAATATTTTTTTTAAAGAAAGCTTAAGTCACTACATTTCAACCTGAACCAGAATTTTGTCTTCCAAGTGATGCGGGATGTTTCCCTGGGTACATGATCAATCAATGTAAAAGATTATCTGATCTCAGGTTGGCTGCAACTTAACCTCAAATATGAAAACACATCACATTCTGCATAACTTTTATTGGAATTAACCTGGAAACAGTAGCATTTTAAGAAGCTGGCCTGTTGGGATTTGCATCTCAGGAAGCAATGCAACTTAGCCTTGGCCAGCACTAAACCGGAATGGGTGATGGTCTTTTCCTGTTTAAGTTTTCACATTTTTCTTAACATCTGGCACAAATGATCAAACTAACTGATCTCCCTAACCTTCACAAGTGTACTAAACATCATTGTCTCCTCATAGCTGCATAAGCTGCTTTTCATTAGGATCAAATAGTCACAATACGGTTAAGAAGGTACTACCCCACATCATCTGGACTGTTTACAAACGTACTTACACGAAGTTAACTGAAAGGCAACTCAAATGTACGGATGGACATCAAACTTCAAGATATTTTTGTAAGAGCCAGTGCCAAGTGGAATCCTTGTGGATTTATCCGTCAAAACAACATCTCTGTTCCCGTTAAAACATCAAAATTAGCAGCAACTCAACCACGCCTTTCCTACAAAGCTGCATACACACGACATGTCAAACTGCTAATAGCTAACGGATTAGCATGCAGTTTTAGCTCCCTGGGCTAAAACCCAACACAGCAGGCACACAAACACCACGCTTAGGCCACAAGTCACTCCTACAAAACCGTCCAAACCACTAATGCATCTTCCAAAAACATATTTGTTTCTTATTCCAGCATTGTTTACGTTGCCGAGAGGAGGAAAATGATAACTTCAGGTCGAGCTAACAACTAACAGGATGAGCAACAAATGTGACAGCCAGCTGGATTAGCCTCCGTGCAGCTTATTGTTTATTTTAACTAAATATTTAAATTACTAAACAAAATGAATAACCTATTTATACAGGTTGCATTGGTGTGTTTTATGGTTTACACCCCTCTAGCTGTGCTCTCGAACTGCAAGGCTAACCTAGCTCTCTAGCTGCTGGTGCATTCATTAATGGCGCTGCTGAGGAAAAGAAAAAAAAATACAATAAATAATAATGAATAACTTAAACATATATAATATCTCTTTAAATATGTTGCACTGGGCTGTTTTATGGTTTATGTCCATCTTGTTATGCTATCGGACTACAGAGCTAAGCTAACTCGCTAGCTGCTGCACAGGTGAGGAAAAGAAAAACAACGATAATGCATTATTTGTTCATTTCCAAATGTTTTTATATATTTTGCACTTGGTTGTTTTATGGTTTATACCCCTCTTGCTGTGCTATCAGACAGCAGAGCTAAGCTAGCTCGTTAGCTGCTGCGTTGGTGAGGAAAAGAAAATAACAATAATAGTGATTTATATTAACAATTATACGTCCCTCTCTACAGATAAATTTCTCCCATACCAGACCATGCCGTAGGCCCCCTCCCCAATGTACTGGAGATCGGTGTAGCGAGGGCCCACATCGAAGTTCTGTCCTTTCACAGACTCAAGGCCGGGTTTGGGTCCGGCGGCTCCAGGCGCTTCTCCCACAGGCGGTACCGCTCCCCCGGCCCCGGCCGCGCTGCCGTTTGCCTCGGTCGTACCGGTTGCCACCACCGCCACGCTGCTGCCTGAGTCCGCCATAGCTCCGTATCAATACGTCGTGGGCGCTGTCGTTTCTCCTCGCCTCTCGGTAGAAGACGAGTCGTTGAACCGATGTACCCCCCCTTCTCTGAGTCTGTGAGAGACCGAGTATCCCTCCTGCACGGCAGCTCCGGGGCGTGTGCACAGCTCAGACTACCCTCTTCCCCCTCCCCCGCCAGAACCATTTTAGCAGGGGTGGACGTACCCCCCCCACACGTTTCAAAAGCATTCATTTGCATTCACAATTAATGGCCACAAATTCCCCACTTCAAAATCTTGTGGAAAGCCTTCCAAGATGCATGGAAGCGGTTGTAACTATAAATAGGGGGCCGACACCATATTAAAGGCAATTAATTTGAATCCAATTGCATCAGGTGACTCAATACTTCTGTCCACTTAATGTCTGTTCTCTTACCTTTCACTCAACTAGCCCAAACCCTGCAAAACAGGTGTGCCAATAATTGTGTCCCGTATACGGTTCCGTTCAACTTTGAAAAGAGCCCTGTTACTTCCACACAGTAAGCATGATAACACTCTTATATAATTCCAGTTGTAAAAAAAGTAAACGTCACCAAATGAAATTAATAAAACGAATGTTTTTTGTATATCAGTGTCTCTTTTGGGGGGTTCTGCATTCTGATTATCTAAGTGAAAAAAGAAGATCTTGTATTTGATTGGCATATGTGAAAAAATGTTTGCCAGCCTACTGCCCTGTCTTGCTCCAGTCGTCAGCATCACGAACTTGCATGACGGAATGAAATGCTGTCCATGTCATAACAGTGACGTCACAAACCCGAGTGTATAAAAAGGCAACGTGCACTTTTAGCTAAGGTTTTAAGTAAGGTTTAACTTGAATTTAGACTATAGTAACATAAGGGACAAAAGGCATACTGAAAGGATGATGAAACAAGACCTCCATGAACAGAGAATGAAAAATGTTCTGGTGATCCAGAGAATGAGAAATAAAAATAAAGTCAAAAGAACTGGACATGCAAAGAAACCCCTGTGCTCAGGAACTACAGGGATATCTAGGCTTCCAGCAACTGGTGCTCTGGAAGTTTGTTTGCCTGTACAAGGTCTGAAAAGGTACAATGCTGAGGGCTCCACAACACTCTTCTCGAAGTTGGCTGGAGCCTCAGGGAAAAGACTAGACTTTCCAGAAATCAAGACGTTCCAAAAAATGACCAGAGAAGATGCTGAGGTATGGGCTTGTCTATGTCGCCAGAACAGGAACATAGAACTGACAACTCCCTCGGGGACAAATACAATTCTTTGAATGGAACTGAATTGAATTGAACCAAAAGAAAATACAGTATCAGCACAGTTACATTTCCAGGCAACTATGACCGCAACTCTCAGGGGAATGAGAAGGTTTCCAGAAAGCTGCAGGCACCAAACTCCAGCTACTGGCAGGTTAGGTGGTCTACTTTGTCTCAAAGTGCAGCTCCCATTTCCATCAAACCAGAGAGCTCGTGGATAGCACGGTTAAAGGTGAGGCCCAACTTAAGAAGGATGCTCCTGCTGTAAAGAAAACCAAGGATGGGAAGCCAGTTGATGGAACCATGCCGCAGCTCTGTGCCTCACACAAAACCCCTCCACCTGCACCCAAACCACAGAAACACAGGTCTCAGAGGAACGCTGCACATGTCTGGATACACAACCAGTGAGACTCTGCATATTTGGGAAGTGAGAAGAATCCTATCACTTTCCTCATTTATACTTGCTTAAGACATCACACCTGAACCTGAATAGGCTGATTTTCTATGAAAGGTCTCAGACTAGACATTTGAGACTCAGCTGCCCCATTAAATCATGTCAATCTCCCCAATAACTTCAGGACTTGGACATGAGGATTAAGCTGAAAAGCAGGAGGACACTCCCATGCTCCCATGATGATGCTGTTAGTCCTGAACCTCTCTGAGACTCCTCATGTGTGTCTGAGATACAGGAAGGGGGCAATGAATTCTAAGAAAATATAAACAGACAAACAAGCCATCTAACACCTGGCAACATTCTTCAGCATTCATAAATATATCTTCAATAAATAACTTTCACAGAACATTGATTGTCTGCTTGTATTGTATTCGTTATACAGTGAGTGACCCATCACACATATTTAGGAATTTCTTTCAATGGCCACAGGGGGGCAGTAGGGGCGTGTCTCTTGTCGCGGGAAATACGTACCTTTAGAGCCTTTAGAGCACCTCCTTACATTCTTGGCATTAGTAGACAAATAACTTCATCAAGGCAGGTATATAAAATCATGGTTAAAAGTGAAATTCTTTGTTACAGATATAGAAGCCTACTGACTTCGCAAAATCAGTGATAAGACCTGAAATGTTTGTGTCTCTAAGAGCTATCTCATAAATATAAACAAATAAATGACTAAATAAAACAACAAATGAGCCAACAAAC
This sequence comes from Ladigesia roloffi, assembly GCA_037577295.1. Classification (NCBI taxonomy): domain Eukaryota; kingdom Metazoa; phylum Chordata; class Actinopteri; order Characiformes; family Alestidae; genus Ladigesia; species Ladigesia roloffi. The sequence continues at coordinate 5,507,074 of JBBKCR010000027.1, read as the reverse complement.
AAATATATATACTTAGATAGATAGATAGATAGATAGATAGAGAGAGAGAGATAGAGAGAGAGAGATTGAGAGATAGATGCCAATTCATTTAATTATACCTGGAGAGGTAGATGCAGGGTGTTTTTAAACAAAAAAAGTCCCCAAAACAATTTCCCCAGGCTCACCACTAATTAACCTATTTCAGCATTACATTAATTACAATACAACAACTAATTTGGATGGCATTATTGCACTGTGACCGCTGGTTCCTATCCCCACAACTGTAACGAAAACAAAGCAATGCCTCTAAAAAGAACCACTTTACATCAAATCTCTGAATAACTTTGTTTACAGGTCAGAGATTGAATTACGCAGAACATTTCAAAACTTTCTCCAGGTTTTGAAGAAGCTACCAGGCCTGAACATGACAAAAGTTAACAGATGAGGCTTTGTGAAGGCAGCCAAAATTTCCATTTTACTTCTAACAGTTCTAAGGGCTACCAATCAATAAAAATTTATATTGATATTGATTGTCCTTCAGACAGAGAGGCTCCAAATCATTTAACAACACAAGAGGAACCACGCCACCTGCTTTTATTAATTGAAATGACACCTTTTAGAATAAAGCATCTCAAAATTATCTTCCAGCGAAATAAAAGACGATTAAAATTGTATCGTATGTACATGCTATCCATTAAAGTCATGTTGTAACACATGTGTAAAAAAATATTAGGAAACACCTGTTGAATTCAGATGGTGGAGATAAATATTAATGCCCCAGCATACAAAGACATTGCCATAGGTAGCATGAAGTTTGTGGACACCTTTCTGTCCAGCATGACTGTCCTGGTACACAAATAAGCGTTATAAAGACATGGATGGAGGAGTTCAGGGTGGAAGAACTTGAATGGCCTGCACATAGTCCTGTCCTCGACCACAAGCAACACGTTTTTTGATTAACTGGAACAGAGATTGTGATCCAGGACTTCTCATCCAGCATCAGTGTTTGGCCTCATAAAGAATGAATGGACACGCATTCCCACAGACATCTTGTGAATTGTGGAAGCTTTTAAATCTTTAATGGCCGTCAATCACCAATATTTTTGTCCATATTCAGTGCCTAACAGTCCTCTGGGATGAACACAGTTGATAATTGTATAGCTAACTGTGTGAGCGGTAGGGAGCAAGTGCACTAAGCAGGTACTGCGATTTACAGACAGAGGGAACGAGTGGACCAATCAGAACACAGAAAAGCAGCACGTTGACGAGTGATATTAAACAGAACAAGAACGTTTCTAAAGATAATTTCAACAGAGTATAATATGCTGAATATAACCACTTATTAACCACGTTTCTTAACAATTATATATAAAAAGAACATAAACGTGTGCAGTGTGGTGTGTGTGACGTCATTAACATGGGCTGGGTCGCTGTTCACTTCCTAGTTACTGCAGCGGTGTGTGTGTATGTATATGTGTGTGTATGTCTGTATCTGTTATGAAGCGAGTGTTTCCAGTCTGGGCCGGGTCTCTGCACGTCGCTCTCACTATAGTGGGTTTTCCTCACACACTGTGTTCAGGATACTGGTAGGTAAAACATCAGTTGTAAATATTCACTATGTCAATATTAACATTGCTGTTTTAGACAATTACAGGGTTTTACACGTGTTATTATGAACTATAGGTTGAGTGTGTGTGTGTATGTTTGTGTATATGTATGTGTATGTATGTGAGTTATAGACCTATTATTATAAAACCTATGTAAAGTGTGTGTGTGTGTGTGTGTGTGTGTATGTGGGTGGGGGTTTGTTTGTCCATGTGTCATAGAGAACCTCCTGGATCTCTACGGTACTTCATGACCGAAACGAACGTACTCCCCAAAAAAGTCATTTTGTGTTTCTAGTGACATCTACTGTGTAATATTCGATCACCTTTCATTGTTTTAATCCACGATTAGATATAAAGTTATTAAATAAAGCGACTAGACACAATGCCAGGCATTGAGACAGAAGAACTGAGTTAGGTGTTAATTATTAGATGAACATCAGAGCAACTGATATCATTAACTACAGTGTACTTGTTGTGGGCGTGTGTGTGTATGTGTGTTCAGTTGAACAGCTTTATGTGTAAATCAGATATTGACTTTGCTGGAGGAAGGGATAGGCAGTATAGCAAAAATATATTATAATAGCCTTTATGATATTTTAGATGCAATAGCTTATTTGTTCTGACACATGATAAGATGCACAGCATTCTTCTGTACAGTCACTGTCACCACTAACATTTAATACAAATAAGACAATAGACCATGACTAATTTTGCTACTTTGAAGGACTGACTTGACTTGAAAAGTTGACTTGACTTGAAAGGATTTTTAAATGATGTGGTAAAGGGCAGAATGCATTTTCAAACTGTCAAGATTACAAAAAGGAATGGCAATGTTTCGTTCCATGATTATTGTCTTGAAGTGTTGAAGCTATCAGCAAAATGTTCAGAAATATATGAAAAGAATGTATGAAAATGATTCCTGTTTCAATTGGTAACACAGAAACAGGGACCACTCCATCTTCTTTTCACTTTCATTTTATTTAAGTTTTTTCTATAGTTTTAAGACCAACTACTTATTTTATTACTCAGTGCCTCCTTAGCCTGAGAGATAAATGTTCACTGATGACTGGTGTCTTATAAATTATATATGTTGCTCTTTGGAAAGTTGGTATGTGTCCATAAGCATTTGGATGGTAAAAGTGCTACACAAATAAAAGGAGTAAAAACCACACCCACTTGCCATAGGTGAAAGAGCTGTATCAGAATGTACCCACTTTAATTGCCTGTCTGAAAGTTCCAAGATTTGCATTGTTGTCCAAGCATGTCCCCTTTTTCAAGCATGCAAAAACACAGAGACTGCACAGCAGCAGTACTGGGCTAGGTATATATCCCACAATGCTTTAAGGACCTTCTAACCTGATGAACCTGTTTTGGAAATATTGCCATTGAATATTGTCAGAACATGGCAACTGTGAGTCGCAGAAAGATACGATACATATCAGCACAATCATGGTCGTAACAGTCTCATGCATATATCTGATGCTACCCATCGTTGACCTTTAAGGAAGCACTTTATCTACATTTTTCTGATTGAACTTCCTTGGTACACTGACCGTTATTACAAAACATTGGGTGTTTCTCAGTACCAAGAACAGACTGACACTGATAAGTTACTTTGCAAGAAGATCAAACTGGTCAACATGCTTGATTGTGGTGGTCAGCCAGCTTGGTCACATAGATCATACTGGTCAGTCTGCTCAGTCACGTTGATCAAACTCCTCTACCTGCTTGGTAAAATTGATCAAATGCTAGTTGTAGATCATGCTAGTTGATCAGCTTGGTCACACTTATAATTCTGGTCTAGAAGCTTTTTTGCATGAGGAGTCCTTCTCCATTTACATTTACGGCATTTAGCATCCGCCTTTTATCCAAAGCGACTTCCATTCCCTAACTACAGGGGACAGTCTCCCTGGAGCAACTTGGGGTTAAGTTGCTCAGGGACCCAGTGGTGGACCCAGTAGGATTCGAACCCAGGTCCAGAGGCAAGTGTCCTACCCACTGAGCTACCTCCACCCCCTATCTTCCACCATGCATTGGCCATACTGGTTGACAAGCTTGGTCATGTTTGCAGACCAGCTAAACCATTCAATTCAAATGAAAATTCATACAGCTAAGCTACTCTACCAGCTATTTTTTGGAATAGGACAAGCTGTTCTCAGCACGGTTCTTGATTCAAGGAAGCTTGTCAAGAACATTCTTCCTGTTTATAAGAGACATTCACTGTTTTGTTGTAGTGGTCATCGTACGCAGGAAATTAAAATGCAAAATGCAGAAGGGCAGTTTCGTTTTAATGGGTGGGGCTGAATGAGATGAACCGACTGATTCTGATCTTGGCTTTTTTAAAATTTTCTTTTGACCAGTAAAGCCAGTAACAGCGGAGTCCAGAGTCTCTGTACGTTAGGTTCTGCCTTCATGCCATCTTCTGCCATGCACATCAAGGCCCGCAGCCCAGTCTACCCTGGCTCAAACACACACCGCTTCCATGTTCCAGATGATAAAGTTAGCTGGGAAACGATCTGGCCTGAATATAGTCCTGTGAACTACACAGCACCATCAGTGCTGAAGAAACCAGTCTGGGCTGATCCAGAGATTGGGTGAGTATGACATATAATTTCTTTCAGGTACATTTTCTAATTACATCTGACTTGGCTACCTATGTATAGCTGTAAATATGCACCTGGACCACCGCCAAGGGTCTCTCATTAGCAGAGTTATTCACACATAAAATAGTGGAAATTGAACTGAACCACGACAAAGGAAAATCTCTGTCACATCCTTGTTCCACTGATGGTTCACGTTCTCTTTCAGTTCATTTTCCCCTCAGTTTAACTCACTTGATGGGTCTGTGGACAGAAAGAGCCATGAGGGAGAGTACACTGTAGAAGACGGTAGACCACTGTAAGCTAAGCACTTTTTCCACTTGTGTGTTAACACAAGCTCAAATGTCTCAGCTGCAGTCTCACTACCTTTCCATCTTTCAGTAATCCTAGGGGAAGAACTGGTTTGAACGGGAGGGGCCTTCTGGGGAGGTGGGGTCCTAACCATGCTGCAGACCCCATTGTAACCAGGTACTCTACTATGACTCTAGTACAGATATTGTTCTGTTCCATTATTTAACTCACCACAATAACACTCTTCCGCCTTAGTTTTTAATTAAACCTGGCATGTTCTACATGTTCTACATGTTATCTGACGCACATGAGTCTAGGAGGAATAAAAAAACATTTTGGTGTTCCCCCACAGGTGGAAGAAGGACTCTTCAGGGCAGCGTGTCTCTCATGCCGTCTCTAAACTTCCAGTGCTGCAGTTTGTGTCAATCAAAAGGAAGGACTGTGGAGAATGGGCCATCCCTGGGGTCAGTATGTGTTGCTTATTCAAGAACACACTGAAGCATTAGTTATACACTTTGGACAAGGTTCCACCTCCACGTCATGTGTATTATTAAAGTTTCTAAAGTTTTAGGTGATATATAAACGGGTGTTTATCTGTAATAAATATTCAGGGTATGGTGGACCCCGGGGAGTTGGTGTCTCAGGCTTTACAGCGGGAGTTCTCTGAGGAGGCCTTGAACTCTCTCCAGGCCTGCCCACAGGAACGGGAGAAGCTCCGTCAGAGGATCACTCAGCTTTTCAGTTCTCAAGGTTTCCTGGTCAGAGACTTGTTTTATTTAGGAAAAAAGCAAGAACCCATAATGCTGTAGGTGTTTTTCTTACAGTCTCCTCTTTTCAGGTGTATAAAGGTTACGTAGATGACCCAAGGAACACAGACAACTCCTGGATGGAAACAGTTGCTGTTAACTTCCACGATGAGATGGGTAATGGGTTAAAATGAACAGAATCAACTAAAAATTTAACTCATTTAACACAAATCTTCCCAGATCGCCCATCAGGCTTGGGTGAAGTGACTAAAGTATGCATGTCTTTGTTCAACAGGTGATAGTGTCAGTGAGCTGCCTTTGCAAGCTGGTGACGATGCGGGCCAAGTAAGCTGGTTCGACGTTGACTCTTCTCAGCCCCTGTATGCCAGTCACTCTGATTTTCTGCAGACAGTCGCAAAGGAGAGGAACGCCCATTGGTAACCAATGGCAATGTAAAGTGCGTTTAAAGAGACAGAGAGAAAGTTAGATATTTGTATAATCATAATTTTTTTACCCTAATTTATCGCCAATTCCCACCACTTGCAATGTGCATCCCATCACACAATGTTCCAAGCTGGATGGGTGATAGCCTGCATGTGAACTTTTAGCCTAATTAGCTGTCTTGCAGTGTTGTGTACTTTAATCAGTACAGCCTAGGACAGCATTTCTGCCTGAAGTGTTAAAAGGACAGTTCACCTTAAAATGAAAATTTGATGTTTATTTGCTTACCCCCAGGGCATCCAAGTCGAAGGCGACATCTTTTCCTCAGCAGAACACAAACGCAGATTTTTAGCTTTAGCTGTAGCAGTCTGGTAGTCATATAATGGAAGTGGATGGGCGTCAGACCTTTCCAAGTACA
>JBBKCR010000027.1:5487601-5500049 GCA_037577295.1 Ladigesia roloffi | reverse complement strand
GGGGTTGGAGCTGTTCTGTTTAAGGCGGCCCAGGATTACAGTCCAGCCAGAAGCATTGGTGGAGCTGGAGGATAAATGACACAACACAAAATCTTACAATGCACATATACACCTCTAGAAAGTACAAAATATTTAACATCAGCAATGACAGAAGTGGTTTGATAAGACTCAGCTGTTTTTATATTTTCCAACTGGTTGATCTAACATAGCAATTAATTGTCATTTTGTTTTACCTAGAGAAGCAGTCTGCAGAGCTCAAGATAAACTGCTCAGCTACCAGGGTTCCTCAACAGACATGTGTTCCATTACGCTGCAGGCTGGCCATCCATGGCCACACACCTGCAGAGGCCAGAGAGTTTCCACCTCCTGATATGCTGTTCAGCTTGGCACTTCCACACACCACAGCTGGAGAAAAGAGGAAACAAATGCGTATAAGGCTGTGTAGCTACAGATGAGTCAGAGTGCCAGTGCTGACCCCTGTCTACCTACAATTGGTATATGAGCAACAAATCTGATCTACATAGACATAGAATTCTGGCAATGGAGAAAGAGGGTGTAGTCTGATCACATTTTGATTTACAAAACAAATGCACTCTGAGAAGATTGCAAGCTGGTGGTGGTTATGTCCTGGCCTTCATGTGAATGTTAGTTTGACATGTACAAACATAAAAACTGGCATATCTTGATGGAAATGATTGTGTAATAGTAATGGTCTTTTTCAGGACGATCTCTTTCAGAAAAACCTTTCAGGAGGGGTTTGAGAAACATCACACAGAATTCTAAGCATCTGTGGGATGGGGTTTGACAGTTTAAATTTGTTTTGGTGGCATGAATTAGACCTACACCAATGGGGATGTGATGCTAATATTATAACTGATTAGTGTAAGATCACGTTCTACAGATGGTACAACAACATTTTTGAAAGTGTTAAATCAATCCTGAATATTTTTAAGACATCACTGAATTTTACCCAATTAGGACACTTAATTAGTAGTATTTTACACTGATTTTACTGCTCAGATTTAGTTTACAGAAAGGGTAGATTATCTTACGTGAAGCAGTAGTTGTAGCCACAGTTGTAGTTGTAGAAGTGGCAGAAGTTGTAACTACAGTTGTGCTTGTAGCAACAGCTGTCGTGGAGGGAACAGTAGTTGTGGTGGGGGCAGTAGTGGTTGTACCAGCAGCTGTTGTGGTGGGGGCAGCAGTGGTTGTACCTGTAGCTGTGGTTGTGGAGGCAGTAGCTGTGGTGGGGGCAGCAGTGGTTGTACCTGTAGCTGTGGTTGTGGAGGCAGTAGCTGTGGTGGGGGCAGTAGTGGTTGTACCTGTAGCTGTGGTTGTGGAAGCAGTAGTTGTGTTGGGGGCAGTAGTGGTTGTACCTGTAGCTGTGGTTGTGGAGGCAGTAGTTGTGGTGGGGGCAGTACTGTTGGTACCTGCTGTGGTTGTGGGTACAGTTCCGGTCGAAGATGTGACCACAGCTGGTAGGCCAGAGATAGGCCATGGAAGAATAAAGCACATCGATGAAATGGAACAATTGAGTGAACTGAATGTGCACAGCAGCCGAAATAACCTGAGAGCAAATATCAGTCACTTACTATTACTGTCATACCTGTGGCAACAAAAAACAGAATTCTCTCACTGTCATAATCTTTGGTATCCAATTGTAACACCTGCTCATCAGCACAAAATATTTTATCGTAAACTTTTTATTTGATTTTGGTAATGATTATTGTGTTTATGTCTTAATTTTTATCGATTGAAAGATAAATACAAATTGCACTGTTGAATAAATACAAAAATACAAATTTCAAATTGCTTAATCAGAATGTTATTACATTATTCACTGTGTGAATGCAATTTTCCTTTTCATTAAAAACATCCAGTAAGAGCAGCCAGTTACCATGGCAGTACCTGGAAGTAAACCTAATTAATAGAGCCATGACTGTGGAAGGTGTTCTTGAATTTTCCTGTTAATAATATAACATATTAACTTTGGCTCCATTACTGACTGTGTAGTGTAAATGTAGATTGTCTTACATAAAGCAGCAGCTGTAGAGATGACTGGAGCTGCATTGGGAACCGCTGGCTGAATAGGACAGCTCACACTCAGGTCTGAATCAGTGCCAGTGGAAGTGAATGTGACAAAGCCAGGCTGGTTGCTGGTGATCTGCTGGTTGATCCAGGTCTGGTACTGAGACACTCTGGCATACACACCAGGGAAGTCTGGCAGACCACAGCCTATACCAAAGCTCACAATGCCAGCTTGGATCCACTGACCACCCTGTTTGATGACCATTGGACCTCCAGAGTCACCCTGTGAGGGACAGAGCGATGTCCATACAGTTACTTTTAACATAAAACTGAAAAACAAACAGCATGAGAAGTGAAGAGATTACCTGACAGGAGTCTTTGCCCCCAGCCAACACTCCAGCACACATCATGTTGTTCGTGATTTTTCCATATGAACAGTTACACTGTCTGTTTCCAATAACTGGGATTTGTACTTCCTGTAGTGTCCCAGGAGAAGGGAGACTAACTGAGAAAAACAGTGAAACTCAATTAATTGTTGAGAAATGTGACAAAGATTATTACTAATACTATAAACCTTATCAACATTTTAAGGAAAATGGTGGTTTACCTAATTTAATATGGACTGTAATTATCATATTTAAGCAATCATAATGTATTTTTAAAGGACTGTCCAGCCTTGTTCCTAAAATCCACCCTCCAAGAGGAATAAAAAATGCCTGGCTCACATAACTTGAAAATCCTTTAAATATGTTACTGACACATTTGTCGTTAAAAATGTACTGTGGGACAGAATTTAATAGACTTTTGTTTCTTTCTTCTTCAGTTCAAACAACCATTGTTGACAATCATTCATTTTTCAGTATCAGTAAAAAATTAGGACACATTTTTTAACCAAAATTAGCCCAAAAGCTTCCAACACACGGGATAATGTCAAATCTACCAGTAATCTGTCCACTCTTTAATTATGTTGCCCCCTTTACCAATTAAATTCTCTCTTCCTACAAGTTTTAATCCCAGCCAATTACAACGATGTCCCAACAACAGCTGAGCCCGAAATGTGAATGAAGTTTGGATCCCCTTTAAAGAGACAATGATGTTCAGATGAGATACTACTCAATTACTAAATTTGTGTGTTGGACATATATGTTCCATAACTGAATTGATCATGACTTTTTTTGTTTAAAAACTGTACATTTAAATTTTGTTTAAACATTTAAAAGCATTTATTGTAATAAACATGCAAAAAATAAAGAAAATCAGGGAGGGGCAAATACATATTCCCTGCACTGTATTATATAATCACTGAGAATCCAAATGTATCAGAATAAGAATTATAATTTTGCCTGCCCATTAGTTAACAAAGTGCAGCTACATGTGGCCTTTGACTTCCTGATAAAATACTTCTTCACCAACCGTTAGTGTTGATGTTTCCCCAGCCAGTGACCCAGGTCAGAGTGCCGTTGTTGATTGTGCTTCCGTTTGCAGCCAGACACACCGGAGTGATGTAGGGTGTGAAGCTCACAGTAGAATTCAGCTGCAGCAGGGCAATGTCGTTGTCGTTAGTGGATGAACTGTAGCCGGGATGACTGATGAGTTGAGAAACAGCTATGGACACTGAATTTGGGTCATTTAATTCCAGTACCTGCCTACCCAGACTCACTGTCAGTTGGGAAATATCAGAACTGGAAAAAAGAGCAGAGCCGTTCCTATCACCATCTTCTGAATGTTACACATTTTTTCAGCATTTCAAGTGAATAAATTGTAATCAGTCTTTCACCTTTCAAAGCAGTGGGCTGCTGTTAGAACCCAGCGAGCATTGATGAGGGATCCACCGCAGAAATGCCCACTATTATCCTGCAGACTTACTTGCCAAGGCCAAAAACCAGGAGCTGCGTCCTGGCCTCCCACTATCCTGGTATTTAGATTAGCCAAACCACACACTGACAGAGAGGGAAGAGCAGCATTGCAGTTAGGTGCGTGGATTTGCCTTCTCTTATTATGTTTTAGCACATTCCCAATACACTTTGTATTTGTGGCCAGTGTCTATTAATCTACCCTCCTGGAAAAGAGGACATGGAACGTTTTCTATAAAGGATATAAAATATATTTATTTCATTATTTTCATAATAATTATTTTATTTTTGCTTTTATAAATCTCTGCGAACACACATACACACACATCCACACCAAACAGAAAGAATCTGTCATGTCACAGATGACAGTCAATGGGGTCAGTGTATGTATTATATATGAAGTCAGCTGTCAGTTTGTAAATTTATGCATTGGAAGCATGGAAATGGGTAAGTTTAAACTTGTGGATGAAGAAATTGTGGTTGGCAAACAACAGGGATAGGGCACTTAACCTTGTTGCAGTACAAGTACACCCTTTCAGAGCAACAGAATTCCCTATTGGCAGGCTAATGTGCTGTGGCATCACAGCAAATCTGGTTGAGGAATGGCTTGAGGAACCAAACATACATGGTTGGTGGAACAAAAAAATGGTGGGGATGTGTCCCCCAACATCCCTAGAATAAATTTAGCTTTTGGCAGCAACAGTTCTGTAGCCATTGTGTTGTATTCAGGCTTTAACATTTTGCAAAAATGAAAAAAAAAACAACTGATTAACAATAGAATCTGAAATTCAAACACGCGTTGAGTTCAAGCATCTGCAGAGAATACAGCACAGTTCAACACATTGTAATAGATAATTGCTATTTATTTAATGAACTATTAGGACAAAAATAGAACCCAAAATGAAATGTGTCCTATGAAAAACTGATTAATATATGTTATCAAATATGTATATATGGATATTAATAATAATAAATGAATATGGATAATAATAAATAATTTTTTTAAATGCCAAATTTAGTTTTCCTTGTAGGTGGTTTTTACTTATTTTCACTTCAGTGAAACACTGGTCCGTTTGACCAGAGATTCTCTTTCTCTCTTCAAATCAAACACAATGTAAACTGTTGCTCTAAGTGTCCTGCCTGCTCCAGGCCAGCAGGGGGAGACACAGAGCTAGTTATAGTGTTAGCACTCATTAATAAATGTTTGACCATTCATCACGCTGTGTAAGGTTGCTCTTTTTTTTCAGCACCGGGTGATAAAATTGACAGGAATGGTGTTTCAGGGAAGGTTTTTAGTGGACAACATTTTGTTACATATAAAATTATTATTGAATATTAAATGGATGTTATTGAATTATATTTCTGTAATATTTTAGAAATAATAAGGCATAACTTACCATCCAACTGTGAGTTGCACTCTAAAAGAATGGAACAAAGCCAAATCTCAGTCATTCAGTAACATTTATAGGGAACAGGGAAATCAAGGATCATATCATGCATCAGGAATCATGTACATTGTTTTTCACAGGCTGCCTTCTCTTGAGTAAATGTTTTAATATATATTAAAATATATACTTTACATTCTGACTAATTGCCTCACCTCAGTAAGTTAGACTGGTCTTTCGTGTAACCATGCTGAGCAGCCATGTTCCTCTTTATCAGGGGTGTGCCACTCCGGTGCTGGAGGGCCAGTGTCCAGCACAGTTTGATGGTAGTCCTCCTCAAAACACATTCACTAAACCTGATAATTAACTGGCAAGTTGAACCAGGTGTTTCTGAGGAAGGAAATCACCAAAACGTGCTGGACTACGGCCCTGCAGTATCGGAGTTGCCAATAGAAAACTGGGGCATAGAGGGCCTGCCTGACTGAATTCCTGCAAATGTTTCCTCATATCAATAAAGCTTGTTTGATTTGAATTGTGAACCACGCTAAAAACACATTTTGCTACTAAAATGTCACTCTGCCCTGAATGTGAACATGACTGAATGCGACACATTTTTCTGTTAAAAACTGATCCTGGCCCCCCATCAGAGAAAGGAAAAGTTATGTGGCCCTCACTGAGAAAAGTTTGAGGACCCCTTCTCTAAACTAACTGGATATCAGTGACTGCTTTCGAGTTTATTTTAACCATCAAGTCTAGTGAAACTTTATTCCTTTGGATTATAAAGCAGCACTGAACAATGTAGTCAATAAAAGATAATTACAATTAATACATTAAATGTAGTTCCACCCCTTAGTTAAATGTGCTTTAATTAGAGGTAACACGAATGCTGTATGGAAGCCCATCATACATTTCAGGGATATGATAAATTAGGCAGCTGATAATGTTTTGTTTCGTTTTAAATCGCTTATGTGTTTTTAACGTAAAAATGGAATTTAGGTGAGTTCCATAAAACCAGCTTTATTGCATAATGTTATGATTTAGGCCAAATGATTCACAGTGTAATTTGTATAATTAACCTGAAACTTGTCTATGAACTAATCCTTGTATTTCTTTATGCAGGTCCGGCGTCATGGATGGGGTTTAGTGTGCCGTGCCCGCCCTTGGACACACCTCGGCCTGCCCTGGGAGTACAAGCCTGCCATCCCACCAAACATCATTGTTTTCGAAAAAAGGTCAATTTAATTAAGTTGGCATTTGAAAAGGACTTTTCAAATGGAGAATTGGACGATTCAGGGAGAATTGGAGGGACAACATCTTATGAAGATTCCACAGCATCGCCTGCTGCTTTACTAATATTTAGCCGAATTATTTTATTTATACTGGCCCTGCTTCAATGTTGTAAAAATGAAAATGAGACATACAATCACACAACACTTGCTATACAGTACTTATATTAGCCTATAAAATGTCAACCGGTTGAGTGAGTTCTGTTACTGACCAGCCTGAATCTCACAAAATAAAGCAAATAAGAAACAGAAGCAGAACTGATAAACCTACCTTTATTTAGAAGGCCAATAATGAATGCCACACACAGCGTCCTCAACATCGCCATCCTCACTCAGAGTAAATTTGTCTTTTAGCATTTCAACCTTTCATTGACTCTCGCAATCATCACCTGAGACACAACCACACCCACATCCCCTATCTCAAACTCTCTGTGCAAAATACAATTATTTAACACTATATAGAACTATAAAGGTACTCAGTCCTTCAACACCACTTGAATTGGGGTTTAAGTTAATTGTTAACTCTTAAGTTAAGTGTGAAATATACAAAATGAACAAATGTTTTAAAGTTAAGCAAATTGTAATGCTTAAAAAAGGAGTTAAGACTGTGGAGGTTCTTTAAACGTATATGTATATGTGTTCCAACACATCATTTCGGGTTAATAAAGTACAACAGACTGCAATTTAAATGTAAACATTTTATTTGTTACAAAGATGCATTTATATTTTCATCTACAAGTGGCACTGAATAAATAAACAAATGATAAATAAGTGAATTGATTGATCACACCCTCAGGAAAGAAATGGTACTTAAAACACAACACCTTTTCATTCCAAATGAACCCTGGGCCACCACACATGTATTCGTTAAACTGTCCACACATGTTTTCGAGTTCTAATACTGGCCCTTACATTCAGTTTTTTTTTAAAGGGTATGAAACCTGTTACTCTTATATGACATGGGGCTTTAAGATCAACAGATTAGAAAACAAGGACAGTACAGTGTGAGAACATCTAAACAAGTTATTCTACTTTCTTGGCTCAGCTTTTTTGAACAGAACTCAAACGGGTTTTGCTCCAGTAAAAATTCCTCAAAATTACAGTTTTTTACAACACATTTTCTTTAACAACCATTTAATAAAATATCTAAAAAATTGCATTTAATAAAATGAGATTGGAAAATACAAAGCAAAAAATCAGAGACCAATAAGATCCCACTTGGTTCTGGGCACTCTTTTTCTGGACTCTTCCTTTCAGCTTGCACCACTAAATTTTATTGGTCTTTAGGTCAGAGGACAAAGATGGCAAGTAAAAAAACAATTCTGTAGTCCTTTAACCATTTTTATGAGGCAGTGGATGCTTTTTGCATCATTGTCCCTTACTGGAAGATCCAACCGTCTTCCAGGTAGCAAGAATTTGAACTCCTGGTACTTAATTCAGTTCATGGAACAGTTTCCAGGGCTTTAAGAGGTCCAAAACATCATGGTTCCTTTACCGTACCTAACAGTGGGAATTGTGTTGTTTTCTGCTCAGCCATGCTTCTTTTTATACCAAACCCACCTAGATTGTTTTCTCCCAGAACATTTTATTTTACGTTTAAATGTACATGTACATCATTTAGCAGACGCTCTTATCCAGAGCAATGTACATCAGTGCTCAAGCAATCTGTTTCTTAAACATGTAAAGCTATATTTTAAAAGTCAGAAGACAAAAGTAAGGAAGATATTTTTTTTTGGACTACAAACCTTTCTGTAGCATTTGCCTGATTTAACAAATATTTTTCTGATTTCTCTGTACTGACAAATGACAAATGACTAAGGGAAATTGAGTACATCTGGAAATTTTACATATAAGTTTCCTCAGCATAGTGCACATGCTTTTCAAAATGTCGCTTGAATAATGATGTAAATCTCCCGCTATGATGTCACAGCCAAAATGAATCACACTGTTATCACAGCAATGACTCCAACTAGCCCATTGTTTAAAAAAATGCATGTGTGTGGAAGGTCAATGTATTCATAAACAGTTCATTCCTGCGTATGTCTGTGTGCATGATCTCACCACCCAGAGAACAGTAAAACAATATACTTTTTAAACTAGACAATGTGCAATATGCATTTAAACTAGACATAAAGTTTTTAAAGTTAGAAATTTTGTCAAATCAGGATGCCGTATTTGACTAAATTTCTACCTCTTTGTCTATTCTAGCTAGTCTCTAATTATTTTTAAAAACTTTATGTCTAGCTTAAAAAGTATATTGTTTTAATATTTATTCTCTTTGTACTTTGACTTTGACTTTGACTTTGACCAGCCAACTACCAGTCAATCAAGTACATGCCCTCATCACGACATGTGCTGCAGATTAAAATTAAAAGCTAAATTATACAAAAACAGCAAAACAAATGAGATAAATGCTATGACTGCTCAGTTTGTTGCTAAAGAGAGTAGCTGTACTCTGGTTTCTTTCTCAGTTGCAACCAGTTTGAATGTTTATTATTAATTGTTCTTAAATGCGTATTTCTGTTTTTATAAAAGTAACTGTGAGCATAAGGTGCAAAGCTGGGTTTAAAATGTACAGCAGATTTTATCCATACAATAATTACCACAAATAAAAATGACTGCTACAGCACAGTGGATAACTCCACTGCCCTCTTAATTTCCCATCTGGGCAAACACACCATTGTTTACCAAAAAGTCTACTTTCACCGACATTGCTTTAATATATCTGAACTGTAAATTACTCTAGATAAGAACATCTACCAGATCCTGCACATATTAATGGAAAATATAAAACATGAGATCAAAAAGGAAAGATATTTATAAATACAAGGATAAAAGTGTAAAAGTTAAATTGAAAATAAAAAAAGAAGTAAAAATGATGTCTAAACTTTTTTTTTAAAGTAATTAAATGGATTCTGATATATTTAAGGCCACCATAGAAATTTGAGAGTACAGGAAACATTTCCCAAATTAGGCTTTTTTTCTCTAAAAGTTGTTGAGATGTCAATGGAAGGCTACCAGAAGATGTGTAATATGTGCCTTTAAAACATATGGAAAATTTTAACTATTTAATTGTACTTAATGTAAATGTTCTATGTGCAGTTAACAATTGACAAAATGCTGAATCACCTGCATAGCAACTGCTGGGTATGAGGAAGAAACCCAACCAATCGAGAATCGTTAAAGGAACTATGCAGTGCATGTAAAGCAGTAGGAACTCGCATTACAGAGTTTTTGCAGTCAACTTGTGAGACATTTCTGCATTTAACCTATAAAAACATTTACTACTACTTGCTGGAATCAATACATTTCCCAGAAAGAAAAGCTACAAGGTCACCTGTAAAAACATTTATTCTCAAAAGAAATGTAAAAAAGTGTAAGTGTAGTTTATAAATTCAGTTAAATTCAAATTCAATTAAATTCAAAGAACTTTATTTGTCCCTGAGGGGCAATTTAATAGGAACAGTGGGGCACACATATGCAGTAAAATTTGAAACTTACAAAAGCAACAAAAGGAACAAGCAGTGATCAGCAATGGCTGAGAAAGTGAGTGGGTTGAGATATATAATGCTGTATATTTACATGCATATTCTGTGTATTGCACTATGAACAATAATACATAACATAAGCAAGATTAGAAGTATATTTTAAACAAAAGACATATTACTACTCTATATTCTTCTGTAATGAATGCCATTGAGTGTGGAGGATTTTGTGAAATAAATTTCAGAATTCCCACAAACTTCATAAATGTTTCATCAATCTTTGAAATGAGTTTTATCACTTCCAAAGAAGACTGAGGACAGTAAACCCAAGATAGCAGAGTTGGCCTTGCTGTCACTAGGTGGGTAGGGTGCTCCTCCCTCTCCTCTCATCACTCCAAATAGTGCATTCCAAATAGACTTTTTTATTTCCAGTTTCATCAACATATAATCATACCATTTCTTCCTCATACCGTCTCAGGCAGTTTTTCCAGTCTCATTCACCTAAAGTATAAAATGCAGTTCTAGTTTTCAGCAAACCTGCCTTGGATGGGCATTAATGCAATTTTACCAATACAATTGAATAAAGAATGTCCTACATGTTCAACTCATACTCATCCCATACTTTACTGGAAACACAGACGTTTAGTGTACTGCTGAACCACTGTGTTGCAAGATAGTTCATTATAAATATATAACCTTCTCTCCTACCTTAAAGCTACCAATTTTTCCCCTAAAGAATTAGAAATGGCACATTTACTTGCTTTTAGTATTTTAAGTGAATTCAAGTTGATAATTTATTGCTTAATAAAAATATGTGTCCAGACCTCTATGGAGGAAAGTATCGCTGAGGGTGATAAGAAAACTCTCACAGTTCACTTAATTAGAATTAACTGACAGAACTGCTACAAAGTCACCTTTGTTCTTTCCTCTTTCAACTCAAGCATCCATGACTGTACCTTCCGCATTTTGTTCTCTCCCTTTCTCTCTAAGAACCAGGTCCAGAGTCCCAACCAGTCTGGCTTCTTTGGCAGTTCTTGAAAAATCTATGAATAGGAGCAGAAAAATCTGTGTGGATCAGCACCTTCTTGACCTCTCTGGAGTGACAAATGCCTGAAAAACTAACTACCAACTTCATAACAGCTTGTACAGATGAGAAATGTCTTGACCCTGATGCTGTATAATGTCAGAGTAATTCGTTTTTTAACCTAGGCTGCATTCAGAGTTAGCAAAAGCTTTTCAATCCCTTTGCTGCTGTAAAGGAATGATAAAGATTTTTATAGACCCAATTATAGTTGCACTCATTTAATGTGCAATTTTTCTATCTTTTGATTTTTTATGATCTTCTATCTGTTGATTTTTGCATTGGTTATTCTCTGTCACACAGACATTTATTCTGTTCCTAATTATGGTGCTGTGTTGGCCATCAGAGCTGCACAAACTTCAGGTGGAAAAGAAAAATAAGTCTTGATTTATTAATGGTGAGATTGATTTATTCAGAACTCCTGCTACAAAGCACTGATATATTTTATAAAGGTATATCTTTATATGTCATATTCAATAGTGAGTTGTAAAAGGCTGTTAGTATAAACGTTTACAATAGAGAGTGATATTACCACTTCGTGTAAATGTCATGATTTTTTTTCTACAGAGTCTGATGTTATGACAGTTTGTCACATGTTAATTTAAAGCCATAATAATGTGCACTTAAGGGTAAAAAAAAGGTAGAGCAAAGCTAGAACCAGAGCTGGAGTGAGGCAATCCCAGACAGAAAAGTCTGTGTGTGGAAGAGTCCTACCTGCCTCTGTCTTCGTGGCTTAAATACTACGAAGTTTTTGACTTGAAATGAGATCAAAATGAATAATTTCTGACAAAGGTGAAAATCACAAACCCTTTACACTAAAATGAACTATTCATAAGAACCAAACAGTGTGTCCGGTACATGACATCAAGAAGTTCATGCTGTTATTTTTTATGGTATGATTAAAGCAGCTGTGAAAACAGTTTTAAAGCTGGTTTGATTCACATGGGTGATGCCATTTATAGGTCTGTTCAATATTTACATGAAATGCTCCGATAGATCTGGTTCATTCCGTTTTAACAAATTTCCAGAGCATGTGCACATTTATGAACTATGCAAACTTCAATCCTACAGATAATACAAAATCCACAGACCAGCGAAATAATGGTTGACTGTTTAATTAAATCAAATTAACATTAGTCTTCTCAATTCAAATACTTTGTTTCACATGAGCTATAGCCTATATGACTCTACACAGACAGGAACAAATGTGATAAAAGCAGTCAGCGGCACCAACCATGAAAAATATGGCATTATCACTACGAAACCAAACCCCTTAATTTTACCCCTTAATATAACCTTAATTTGTACCTTAATTTCCAAGAAAGTAAGG
>JBBKCR010000027.1:5456930-5478127 GCA_037577295.1 Ladigesia roloffi | reverse complement strand
TGTGTGTGTGTGTGTGTGTGTGTGTGCCTTGGTTTGCCATGGAATTAACCTTAATAACCTTACGCGTGCTGGTTACATGATGGCATTTCTATCGAATCGAAGGGGTTGATACTGATCTGACAGGGTGGAAGAGGTGGATTTAGACGAGCCATGACTTGTTTTGACAGGCTGAACTTTGTGAATTTGTATCTGTTTGTTAAGCCGATGAGTTAACATCGCAATATCAACAGCAGTTCTGCAGAACACTGGCATATTCAGATGAACTCGAACAGTATGATCAGTATCAGTGATCGCTTAGATAAAAGTTCAGTTGTAGGGTCAAATGGAGTTGGGACCCTAATTTTAGGGTAAGTGACATTCAAGCCAAATATATCTATCAATCTAAATGCATGGAGAACTGTCCTGAAGGCACAGAATGAAAGAAGGCACAGGAGTGTTGCAGTTTATTTTTCTATTTATTTATTCAGTTGGTAAGTTGGTTAGGTAGGTAGTTAATTTCTTAGTTATATAAATACATTTTCACTAGTTGACCCAAACTTCCCTTTTGCTCCTGTTGAAATAGATTTATCACCAGCAAACACAATGTTTTCGCCCTTTCTAGGAAAAAAAACAATAAGAATAAAGATTGTCTTTTGTTTACTGGGAGTTAGGTTTAGGTTTATTTTTAGTCCTCACTAATGTGGTAATACCAAACATGTGTTTTTGTGTGTGGCAGGCGACAGGCTGGTAAAGGTGAATGGAGAGAGCGTGCTGGGAAAGACGTACTCGCAGGTGATAGCACTCATTCAGAACAGGTCAGTTCATGTGTCTTCGCAGCTTCACACGTTTTTAATTTCAAAATGATTCCATTTTTAAGTACCATTAACAATTTAGAAACAAATGCTTCAACAAAAACATCAAATGCACACACTTTCACACACACACTCGCTGACACGTCCAAATTTTGCATATTTAGTTTAGAAGGCCAAAGCAACACAAGTTTAGTTTATTGAGTATACTTGAGTATAAGTAATGCAAGTATATGGACCAAGTACTTGTAGTGTACTTGGAAGTAAACTAATTTAACGCTCTTGAGATTAAATTGGAACATTTTTAAGAAAAGAATACTTTAACAATAATTCATAAGGTTTTACAATGTTTTTCATTATATCCTTTCTTTATACATATCAGTATAAGTCAAATATACTTCAACATTCTTAAGTATATCAAATATAGTATATAAAAAGTAAACTTCAAGTAAAACTTCAAGTGTGCTGCCTCAGTTTTACTATAAAATAATTATTCTCGTAGTACACTTCTTTTTGCTGAGGGTCACTCTGCTCTCCAAATTGGTGGATATATTTTATACACAGATTGAGTTGAAAAACTTCACAAAACTTGGATCAGATTCCTCTCTATCTAAATTTAAGAGGTTCAGGCCTTGGTAGAGAAGCTATTGGTAGCCTTTTTATCAATGAGACCTGTCTTCACAAACCACTTCTGATGAGTATAACTACAGAGAGTTCTGATCCTAGATCAGTTCTGTTCATTTTTATATCTCCCACTCACGAGTGACACTTTCTTCTAAACCACACCTACTGATTTACATCACTTTAGAAGAAGAGCTGGATGTTAGAAGAACAGCTGCCATGCCCTCCTAGTGGGTCTTCCAGCATGCGTGGTAAGACCCTGACAGCCGTTCCTTAATGCAGGAGCTCAACTGGTCTTCACCCTGCTGCTGGTTGACCTACAATTGCTACCCATGGCTGCCCTAATGAAGTTCAACTTTTGTCTACAGAGTGACATCTGGGTCGGTACCCAGCTACCCTAATTCCATCATTCGGACTTATGTTCCTACTAGCTCCCTCCACTCCTCCAATGAACATAATCCAGCTCTGCCATCCCTATAAACAAGGCAAACCCAGTCCAGACTCGGGGGTTCGCTGCTGGTGGAATGAGGTGCCTAAGCCTACAAGAGCAGCAGAGGCCCTGTCTAGATTAAAGACCTACTGAAGCCTCACCTGTTCAGAGAGGATCTCCTGACCTTCTCG
The DNA here is from genome assembly GCA_037577295.1 of Ladigesia roloffi. Taxonomy (NCBI): domain Eukaryota; kingdom Metazoa; phylum Chordata; class Actinopteri; order Characiformes; family Alestidae; genus Ladigesia; species Ladigesia roloffi. The sequence continues at coordinate 5,476,097 of JBBKCR010000027.1, read as the reverse complement.
CATTATCTTACACACAGACTTAATACTCTTCTCTGGTTCTCACACTGCCCTGAAACTTGAATGTGTCCTCATATTGTTAGTTACTTTGGATGAAAGCATCTGACAAATAATTGTATTGTGATGTGGTATTAGCATTAGCCTCGTAGCTCCAATGCTTAATTGATCAGCTGTATCTGACACTTATTGTCAAACCATTTCGTTTTTTAAATACACTGGTAATACATATGCTTTAAAAAAAGAGCACGAATGATGACATTTGTTTGCATTTTTATCGGCGTATCCAGTTTTTGTATTTTGCGTCCTAACAGTATATTATTTTTAATGTTAGATCATTGTATATTTCAGTAAAACCAAACAGACAAAGGAAACAAACACAAACACATTATTTTTGACACAATAAGTAGATTTCAGACAAAACTACTGTAGTTTAAGATAAGATCAACCTTCATTAGTGCCGCAAGTGGGACATTTGCAATGCTACAACAGAAAGTATAGACACTAAAACATAGGAGATGTATTGACCATTTTAGGTATCTTAGGACTGTCAGCTTTTTGTATTCTTCTTCTCTTTTCTTCAACTTATCTCTCTTTCTCTCTCTCTCTCTTTTTCCCTCTCCAGTGAGAGTGTATTGGAGCTCTCCATTATGCCAAAAGATGAGGATGTGCTCCAACTGGTGAGTGTGAACGTTAATATTCATGCCACACCCTAATTCTTTCCCACAAACAAACACACACACATACATACACACACACACACACACACACACACACAAACAAACACACACATGCTCACAAATAGGTAAAGGATAGAGGAACACCTAAAGGAACTTGAGGAATGAGCAAAGAAAGCTGGTAAGAAGCACACGGGGTCATGTGTGTTTCAGCTGCTGGATGATGATGTTTCTGGTCAGTAATGCGTCTCTGGGGGGGTCACACACTCTGGCTGAATGTCTCAGTTCTTCTCTCTAAATAGCCGGTGCAGATATGAGCAATTTCTCAGTGACTCAGTACCTTAAATCAGTAGCAGCTTTGCAACAAAGAGAATCATCCATTTTATTAGTAAGTTCAACACTATCACATGATGAACGGTCACGCATACACACACACACACACACACACACACACACACACACACACATGCACATTCCTAAAACAGCACACACTCATACTTGCCCACATTCATATTGGTCCGCAAATTACCCTGTAGTTCACATGATCAGGCGTGCAAAAGTGCGCACCATAACACAGAGAAAAATGTGTGGACACACACACACACACACACACACACACACACACAAACACACAGTTTTAAGAGTCCTCAGACCAGGCCACATAATCTGGGCACATTTCCCAAATGTATTCCCACAAAGTTTTTTCCCCTTCTATACCTACTTCAATTAGTCTCTCTCTCTCTTTTTCTCTGTCTCTCTCTCACTCTCTCACTCTCTCTCTCTTTTCATCTTCTGTTTTCCTCTTTTCTTCTCTATGTGGAACTGTCTTTGTGTTTTAATAATTCTCGCTATTTACCCTTTCTCTCTCTTTGCATAAATATCTCTATTTTTCTTACTCTATTTTCTTCTTTGTCTGTCTGCATGTACGTGTCTCACTGTATTATTTACTCTTCCTTTCTTTCTTTCTTTGTTTCTTTCTTTGTTTCTGTCTTTCTGTCTTTATCTCCCACTGTATTGCTCGTATTCTCTCTGTTTACACCTTTTTTTTCTCTTGTTCCCTCTTTTGCTATACCTAATTTGCTGTTTGTTTCTGTTCACTCTAACTCTTTCTTTCTGTGTTTCTATCCCTCGCTCTTTCTCTCTCTCTGTCTTTATCTCTATGTATGTCTCTTTATTTTGATTTTGTTTACCCCTCTCTCTATCACTCTTTCTCTCTCTTTCTCCCTGCTCCACACACCCTTTACACCCGCATCAGCTGCATTCCAGAGATGACATCATCAGCAGTCTGGCTCCTCCCACACTCCCACAGGGTGGAGAGAGAGACAGAGACAGAGAGAGAGAGAGAGTTGAGTAGTGTTGGGTTGGGCTGGTCTCAGGATACCATACTGAGGAAGGAGACGAGAAAGAGAGGGAGACAGAGAGAAGGAGAGAGAGAGAGAGAGAGAGAGAGAGAGAGAGAGAGAGAGAAGGAGGGAGGTTCAGAGTGGGAAATAAGAGAAAGTAAGTGGACAGAAGAGCAGGACAATGACCGCACAAAGGGACGAATAGAGCGGGGAACTGAGCGGGAGAGGACAAGCAAGGTTGAGGTTCTCTCAGTGAACTAAGTGAAGCTTTAGGGAATGCTTCTGCTCCCTCTGTGAGTTTCCATTGGCTCTGTTTACACCCTTGGTGTTGTGTATTTGTATTTGTGTATGAGTCTAATTATGGGGGGTTTCTTCCAGATGTGGGTCTTTTTCTATCCAGTGAGACGGATTCAGTCTGTCAGAGCTTGATGTTGTTCATGCGGCTGGTCTGTCTGTTCTGGTGTTGTGGGTTAATGGCGGGTTGATGCCTTTGGTAAGCGGCGGATGTTGCTGGTGAAAGCCATCAACGGTTAGAGCATTTGTGTTAAGTTTTTCAGTGGTGTTTACTGTCAAAAAATTATCCGTTACATATAGTTAATTAATCAAACAGAAACAAATACTAAACTCATTAGAATTCACAAATGAAAACGGTTTTTGTTGACGTAAATTGTCAGTAAATTCTTAAGATACTATCTTTGCCAGTCAGTTTCTTTTGATGTAATGTTGATAGTAAGCTGCTCGTTTAAACACAGGCTTAATTTATTTTAATGCTGCACTTGTTTTTGTTGTTGTTTGCTATTTCTAGAGCAAGGTGGCTATGCGATATCTGCAGTGTGTGCAACTGGGCTATAAGTTACATTAGGATATTGATTAGGCATGTTGCAAAAAAAAAAAAATAGCTGGCTTCCGTCAGGTTTGCGTCTCTGGAAGGTGACACAGAGAAGCTGTTTTTCTTGCTGCTGTCTGATGCAGTTCATTTTGCATTCATGCTCCAGTGCACTTGCAGTTTTGCTTTAGGGCCTTTGCGTACTGTGTACTGTACTGACGGTTATGCTGTTTGGAGTCATTACAGCTCTTGAAAGTAACTGCCGGGGTTCTTCTCACATTTTTGTTTGCGTGACAATAAGTGCTAAAAACGTGTGTCTCATTTATGAGGAGATCCAGTAATGAGAACTTGGTAGAGCTTGTTGCTGAGTAAGAGTCAAAACTTGGAGGGTTATGTAAACATCCCTATTCCTGAGTTGACAGTGCTATCAGGGTTAAGAGTGCTTGCATGCTTTTGAGCGTGGGCGGGCAAGGCAGGTTTACTGACTATACACACCTGCTCTCTTCATGTCACCCAAATTCTTACCAGTCTGAAAGGAGAGCTCTTCTGAAAAGGTGTAATGGACTCCATGTTTTCCACCACTGGAGTAAAATAAATTGAGTTATGTTCTTTATACATATCACTCAAGGCTGTTTTTAGATGAATGCAACAGCACAGGTTTCCCATAAGTAACTTTAGATATGAATACCATTCAGAATGAATTTATTTTGTTTCTATTTCACAATGAAGATTACATTTTGAGGCAAATGACCTGACTCCAAAATATTATATGAAAGATAATTATTTCTAATGAATTATAACATTGTACAAAATTATGACTAAAAATACCTTTTGTTATTATACCATTCAAATCTACACTGGATATACACTCACTGTGCATAACATTTCAAGTATGTGAATTGTTTCCTGATCTTTTTCTTTCGTTTCCATTCTGTAATGCAGGCGTACTCTCAGGATGCCTACCTGAAAGGGAACGAGCCGTTTAACGGAGGGGCCCAGAGTCTCCCACCTCCACCCTCTCTCTGTTACCCACCACGTTCAAAATCTCAGCCTCCTCCAAGCCACGCCCTCTTCCCTGCCCCTTCTCAAGCCGTAATGGGGCAGAACCAACTTGACAACTGGAGCCGCTGGCCCGGCTCCACCTCCTCTGGCCCCTCCCCACCCCTTGACAACCGGACCGCTGTCCCTTTCCCTGGTACTGTCTGGGCTGTGGAAGGGCGGGGCTCTGAACCAGGGGGCGTTGGCCACAGCAGCCCAGCCCATCGCACAGAGGAGATTCGGTACGGGATGACTGACCGGGGCCAGCAGGCGATGGGACAGATGAGGGGACGCTCTTACTCATCTTCTTCTTCGTCAGGTGGAGTGTTAGCAAGCCCGCTGCACCACAGTCACTACAGCAACCAAGGCGTCAGTCTTGCACCAGGCTGGGGCAGCCCACCGCAGCCTGCACCTACACCTCCATCCAGCCGCAGTGAACACACTCAGCAAGCCCTTAGCCACTGGTACTACAGCCAGGTAAACGAGCGGGAGAGGGAACGGGAGCGACCAAGCGTCCGTTCTCTGCACCATCGGCACCGCAGCTTCTCACAGGATCGTCTAGGGGAGCTAAACCGGACAAGACGGGCTCAAAGGGCTGATTTTCCCCACAGCGCCTCTCAGGACACTTTGCTTCACCCAGGGCCTGGACCCCAGACCCACTGGCAGGGAACAAAAGCCCCTGCTTCAGCACCAAACAACACGAGGTCTGGAAACCTCATTAGAACTCGGTACGGAAATTCAGGACGCTCGCTCGAAGCTCTGGACCGAGCATCCAGTGTTCTCTCTACATGTCACGAGAGACAAGTCTGGGGAGGCCAGCAGCTCCTGTCTAGGGCCGAAGCCTACCAGAGGCAGGCCTACAGCCCGGCGCCGACACCCCCAAGTGCCCGACATCCACAGGCACCCCAACAACATTTAGCTCAACATGAGCAGCACCGGACTTTTTCCCAACACACATCTCAGCACCAAAATCTCACACACTCGCCCCACCACTCCACACAGTCTTCCCAGCCACAGCAGGCCATGCCCCAGGCCCGCCGCCTGCCATCCTGCCAGAGTCTGGATGAGCAGCCCATGTCTATGGGCTACCGCAGCTACAGCCCTTCCTTCAACCGTAAGACGGGACGCATTCTACAGCAGGCGCACTCCTTCCGAGACCCATCCTACATGGGTCCACATCTCAGCTGGACACCCACACCCAAGACCAGCCCTCCAGAGGGCGTCACCCCGCCTGCAGCCCCATCCCCCGCTCCCCCTGTGAACTCAGCCACGCCCACACCACCTGAAGGGCAGGACACCCACAGACCAACCAATCATGAAAGAGAGGGGAGGGAAACGGAAGAGGTTCAGGCACAGGTACAGGAAGTGGTGCTGAGACAGAAGCCACCAATGGGTCGAAGGGGTGGAAATGCCAACCGTCACCCACATTATGCCATTGCTCTTGGTGACAGTGACCCGTTCCTTTTCACATCGGACCCCACAGAGGCCCCACCCAAAGCCGACAGTTCCATCTCTCAGCGGCGCACCAACGGTAATCTAGCAAACCTCTCTGTGGAGGATGACTCGCTGGCATCTATCCCCTTTATTGGTGAGCTGCTTCTCTTCTTCACCTGCTTCACTTTCTCATCTTCAAGTCATCCTCCATTTTTTATTCCCAGCCTTTCCTCTCCTTTTGCTTTATGTCACTGTCGAAACCTCATAAAACCTCAATTTATATAATTTCAGAAAACACCAGCTACTTTTTACATTGTGTGAAAATTTCATGGTTACTATAACAGAAGAAATGTTTCAGAAATACTTTTGTATTAATTTTTTTTTTGCGAACATAAGGTAGAATCATGTTGTGTAAACAGTCATCGGGAGTGGTTTGGTGTGAAATGCACTATGAATATGTTGTCTAATATCTGTGACAGTGTTTCGAAATAGTTTTTGATATTTTAAATCTATTCATGTTGGGGTGGTACAGCCAGTCCCCAAATAAAATTACATTTCTGACCACTATTCTGCAACCAACATAACTTTTGACATCCCGAACCCTGTTTTCCACCACCACTGAAAAGACAACCTTAAAAAAAGATTCTCTACAGTGCACCATTTTACAATAAACCACTCTGAATGACTTTCAGAATGGCTGAATTATGCTGAAAAATCAATGAAACTCCACTTTCAAACCATTTCTTTCTTCATTTATAAAGTAGAGGATATGAGGTTTGATCCAAAAGCAAGCAAACATCTTTTATTCACACGTCTGCACCTCTTCTCATGTCATTCTTCATTTTGTCTGTGGTACATCATCATCCACCTCATTTCATTATCACACCCAACCCCATACGTTATTTCTCACCATTTCCCTTAAATGCGGTTGTGTTGATGTGTGGACTTGTGTTTCAGTTTGGAGGGAAGTTACTGATCATGCCTGAGTCTAGTGTGCAGTGCGACTCATTGTAAAACACACTCATGAGTGTGCACTGCCTTGGCACATTGTTTCGGGGAAAAGTTGATGAAGTGGCCAGACACTTTTAAAATAGAACGCTTGCGAACGATTCCACAACAGCTCACAACCCTGCTGACCTTGCTGTTCATTTCCTCTGTCTGCGGCACCGGTGTGTGTGTTTGTGTTTGGTTGTGTTAGGTAACTGTGGGATCTCCCACGGTGATGTAGGCATTGTTACGCATCTGTGGCTGAATCAGACTCGCAAGGTCTGAGAACTGCTACCAAACCCTCTGGCATTCTGTCTACAAAAACTACCAGCAACCAGAAATTGGAGATAACTGTCACATGCGGATTCGGTATTTACTGGAGCATGATAGCTCATGAGGAACTCATCAGACCAGTTGAGCATATCTGCTGATAGTTAACCCAAGGAAGCAATACTAAAAGCATGTTGTAATTTGATGATTGATTTTTTTTCACTCCAGCTGAGAGATGCAGGGAAGTGCAGATCTGTAACACAACCTCTTGTGGTGTGAGTGTTATTATACGTTATGGCAAAACATATAATGATCAAGGCTGGGTCTACATTTATGTCGGGCTGAAGTTGTTTTAATGTTTTAACCCTTTAGAACCCCTACAGAATTTTACAACACACGTTAATAGCTTAATTATCACCATTTTTAAATTTAACATTTTATCAGCCTGAATAAAATAGCATTTATTAAATGGTTATGATGTTAACAGAAAAAATGTCATAGCCTGGTAATATTAGGTATAAAGCCAAAATTTCCTCCGTATAATGTCAAATCACGATGCTTTCTTATGAGATGCACACTTATAGTGAGCTGACAGACAGTGAGAAAGAGAAATAGCAGCACAGCTAATAGGGAAATTATTATAAAATGATGGTATATATGAACCTGAATTTGACATCTAGTCTTTACTTGTACTTTTCTGTTGGGCTGGGAAATATATCTGTTGTTCACCTTTATCTTCCGGACATGCTGGGAAATTAAAAGAATATATATACTTAAAGACAAGTAAATTGTAAGGTGTTTTGTTAGGCCCAAATAGATAGAAAATCTCACAAAAAAAGAAATAGTAGGACATATTTTCTTTGGTTCTCAACAGGATATATATTTTTTCTGCTACTTGATCAGAATGAATAAACAAGAAGTGGTATTTTAAAAATACTATTCAGTAAAAAAATACTGTCCAATAATCAACATTTCACCCACTCACATCCACAAAACAGGTCAGATGTTCCTCTCTTTTAAATGAAACATCTTTTTTTTAATGAAACATCATCAGTGTTCACTGATGAGACATTGACTATTTTCAGATGAGCTGATTGTGGCGTTAATGACCGTGAAAGTGATGGAGTGTGTAGTTCAGTTCTCAGTCCTCACTGGTGCTACAGCCACTCCAGTCCAAGACAGCACAATTAGCTTAGAGTGAGTAGGAGAGCTACTTCAGTCTCCCTCTATCACTTTATCTAGCCAGGGCAGGCGTCTGGTAGCTGATGGAAGAGAACTGGCAGATAACATTCCTCTCTAAGCACGTTTTCTTGTCCAGTGACATCGCATCAACAGCAGTTAAAAACGATGGGTTTTCTGGCTTCACGTGAATCATGTGGTATCACAGGACAAGAGGTGACCTGCTAGTATGTAGAGAAAATTGGGAAGATCCCAAAAAATAATGTAATCGCATGAGAGATTGCTTTAATGTGTACTGTGTTGCATTCAAGTGCAGACTAGAAGATTTACATCAATGTAATTACCTGTCAATCAAGTGTATTACTTGGTAATTATATGTGAATAGTATTGTAAAACGAGAAGATAGGAAAAACCATGGGTTTATTCGTTTCTGAAGGTTCTAATCAATGTCCGCATTAGGATAGAGCTTGGGCAGAACCTGTGTGTGTCTATGTGTTTGCTTTAGCCTGTAGCTTGTTCTGGCATGCCTGCTGCTAGGGAGGAGGATAAGAGCAGACGGAGTTGTAGAAGTAAAATGGCCGGCAAAATGCGAAGCATTCAAAACAAAGCAAATTCAAGCAGCCATGCTGGGTCACATGCACAAACACGTGCGCAGCATGATGGTATGAATATGCACACAATGGGATGCATGCGCAGGTCAAAATCTGGACAGATCAAATGTTGAGTATTGAAAGTTCTAGCAGTTTGTCACAATGCAGGGAGTAAAGACACTTGATCTGGTGTATTGTGGCTAGGTTTTATTTCCTTATTAGTGCAGTTTACAAGTATCTGCTCTTCCAAAGAGGAGTCCAGGTCTTGCAGTCAGAAGTTCAACCTGTTTCACTTTGCAGTGAACACACGCCCAGAACTGACAGCCACACACTGAAACCCACGGTGCCCTGCAGCACTGCTTTCAACTGCTTCGGATAACACACACCTGCGTAGCACTGAGAGAAACACTCGGGAATGATAACACAGCCTCTGAGAGAAACACTCAGGAGATGAGAGTTTGGCTCCACGATGTGTCTGTGGGGTGAAACATGATTTCGTTGGTTAATATGATTTGTCCTTGTGCACAGTGATGTAATCGCTATGGTCTGAATAGGTGGAGAAATGCAAATATTTTGGTTCTTGGTTTGTGAAGATGAATGTAAAAAAAACGTAATTCCAGATGTAATCTAGGTGAGTGGTGCGTTTTATTTATGTTCATAGAGTTTTTATCTGATACAGGGCCATGAACTAAGGTTAACAAGGTGAATGGTGATATCAGGTTGACTGGCTGAATGTGATGTGTGTGTGTGTTTATGTGTGTTTATGTGTGTTTGTGTGTGTTTGTGTGTGTTGGTGTGTGTTGGTGTGTGTTGGTGTGTGTTGGTGTGTGTTTGTGTGACCATTATAGCAGGGAGGGACATAGCCCGACCACCCCCTCACAGACACACACATACACACACACACACACACACACACACACACACACACACACACACACACACACCAGATGCAGTCTGATGCCACACTCCCACATAAAACATCCTTCCGGCTTCCCTGCTTTCATATTGCACCAGGATGCAAAAACCACATTACATGTTGCATTAAAAACCACAAAACATCACAATATTACATCAAAGAAAAGGATGAGGAGTTGAGGCTTGAATGGCGGCGATGTGGGGATGCATAGATAATATAGAAACATCCACAAACGTTCATGTTCGCAAGCTGGGGCATGTTGGGGCTCTGAGAACCAAACAACAGAGAGCTCACACTCACATACACACACACAGACTCTAATCTGATCTCTGGGCATTTGGGCAACTATGTGTTTGGACGCTGTTCTGCTGCTCTGTTGTCTGTAAATCTCCGAGGCCTCCAGATCCTCAGAGGGGGCATGTTGTGTGTACGTGTGTGTGCTGGTAAAGTGTGTTTAACCTCAGTGCCATCTCTGACGGAGAATACACAATGTGAACCAGAGCTTTCCTCTGTTTCTAAATGCCGGGCAAGTGAGTGAAGCATCTGTAAGCAGCGACTGTAGATCTTGTCCTCCATGATCATCGGAACTAGTGGAATGATACTGCCGTTATCGAGAGTATTGGAAAGTACACTTAATGGACAAAAGTATTGAGAAACCTGGTTTTTCAGGGTTTGGACTAGTGAAGGATAATCTTAATTCTTCAGCAGACTAAGACAACGCCATGCATCCAACTTTGTGGACACAGTTTGCAGAAGACCCTTTCCTATTCCAGCTTGACTGTGTCCCAGTGCAAAAAACGAGCTCCATAAAGACCTAGCTGGATGAGTTCAGTGTGAAACAACTTGACTGGCCTGACCAAAGTCCTGACCTCAACCGCTTCCAGCACCTTTGGGATGAACTGGAACGGAGATTGTGATCCAGACCTTCTCGTCCAACATCAATGCTTGACTTTATAAATGCTCTACAGAATGAATGGACACAAATTCCCACAGAAGCTCCAAAATCTGGTGGAAAGTCTCCCAAGAAGATTGAAAGCTGTTATAGCTGCAAACAGGGACAAACTCCATATTAAAATGTATGTCGTCAAATATAATGTAATGAAAGTCCCTGTTGGTGTAATGGTCAGGTGCCCCGATGCTTTTGTCCGAATAGTGTATGATGCAAAGTTGAGCTGATATAATTCTCCTTTATTTAGTGCAGTCCAGTCACAGGTCCATCCAGTGATGAAATAACCACGTTTATCACTCGGGACAGAATAACAAATTCCAATTCATTCAGTTTTAATAATTACAGTTCTCGTGTTTTTTAGCCCTTATTTGTTTGTCTCGGTTGTCAGCAGTATTTAATTTGGTCCAAAACCAGGCCTATATAAATGCTGGACTGGATATTGGTTTGCAAGGAGATCATCTCATCCAGAAATAGCACAAAGTCTCATTGTGCGATTACTGTGAGTCGCTTCCTGTGGGGTAGAGGAGTTTTTAAGTGGTTTGAACATAAATGCCAACTTTTAAATCCTCATTCGTAACTTAAAAACTCAGTTTAAAGATGAGTAGAAGAACAAGGAAGCATTTCCAGACAGAATGGGCCTATACACAGGATTGCAGAATTGGAAATGGGAAAATGGAGATGTACCGTTTCTGGTTGATCCGTAGCTGCGGTAGTGTAGATTGAGCAGTTCTTAGAATGGTGTTCAAAAGTCTAGAATCACTGGTGAGAATTCTGTTCTATTCTATTTAGAATTCCTTTCTAACTGAATAGTCCTTTTTCATATAAGTAGATGCACCTCAATTTTGTGCAGAAGCCTCTGATGAGCAGGTCAAATACATTTGAAGGTCGTAGGAACAGACAGTTTTAATAGATGAGACCGTTCTGTCACACGTGAACACACCACAGCACACAGTGTGAACTGCTTCCTCTGTATTTAACCCATTCACCAATGAAGCAGCAGGCAGCCAGGAAGGTACCTTGTCCAAGGGAGCTGTAGTGTTGCCACTTGCAGTCCTGGGATTCAAACCCACAACCTTCTGATCACAGGGGCAACTCTCTAACCACTAGACCACCAGTTGGGGTTAAAAAATGACCATGAACGTGACAGGCCTTTTTTTCCCACAATTTTCACAAATTTGCTTAAATTAAACAAACCTAGAGACCCTTTTTAATTATACTTATTGTAAGATTTTTTTCTTTTTTAAAATTCAGAATGTTTTCCACTGTTTATTTCTGGCCAGTACTTGATATTTGCATGTATGTGTAATTTGGTGTGAGGTTCTTCATTAGTACGCTCTATTAGCATGGCATGGGGGAATGGGGTACGAGGGACAAGGGAGTAAAAGGGGAAAGGGGGCGGGGCGCAGGGATTTTTGGGGCAAGGGGTGACACACACACACACACACAATTAGCACACTCAGCTCTTTCTGCCCTCAATAGTGCCATTGTGTCATGCCATGAAAAGGGAGGGGTTTACATACACACACTTCACACACATGCATACCCAGATACAGGGGACCTGTGAACCATGCCCCACAGAAACTTGTGACGTCTCTTTGTTCTCATGCGCTTCCTGCCCCAACCGTCCCTCTCTTCTCTCTCCATCAGACCCATTCTCTTTCCCATCCAGTTCCAGCTGGTCCTAGTTTCTTTCGTGCCACTATGTGCACTCTGTTGGGGAACTGTGAGATCTGTTCATGTGCGGATTTTACTTCGCTGGGTCATCTAGAAGAATGTAAAAGAGAAGAATGTAAAGGACAGGAATGTAAAGAAAATGCTGGAAATAATTATTTGATCTTCTGCTGAATTTTTTAGTTCGTTAACTTATAAAAAATTCAACTGTCTTTATTTTTTGGGGTACTTTTTATGGAGAGAGACAGAATATCCAAAAATCCAAGAATTTAACCAATAATCAAGAAAAAACATGATACATAAAAGTTAAAAATGGATTTGTATGTTTTTGAAGACGTTTTTGATCCCCTGCAACCCAGCCAGACTTCTGACTCCCACAGACTGGCCGTGTGCCCGTGTTGCACACAGATTACAACCTTCTAACTCGTTATGTGTATAAAGCACACCTGTCCACAGAAACAGTTTCTTCTTTCCAACCTCTCCACCACAATGGGCAAAACCAAAGAACTGTTACAGGACCTCAGAAACAAGCTTGTAGAAACTTCATATACATATTGAGTTAAAATTGCTGGATTGATTGTAATCTGTGTGTAACAAGGGCACACAGCCGGTCTGTGGGAGTCAGAAGTCTGGCTAGGTTGTAGGGGATCAAAAAAAATGTTTTTATCTTTTTTAAATCAATTTATAACCTTTATGTAACATTTATTTCGGTTTATAGTCTGTCTCTCTCTATAAAAATGAACTAAATACATAAGTTAGATCAGGGGTCACCAGCCTATCTGAAACTGAGAGCTACATCACGGGTACTGGCCCATAAGAGGGGCTACCAGTTTGATATACTAGTGCAGAGTTGACCTAAACTTCATGTATAATAAACATGTTTTAAAAGCTTTTTTAAAATACAGTCATTTTTAAATAGATATAAATGCAAATGCAATTAAAAGTCACCACGCTGGGGACCCCCCTGAGTTAGATCATGTACATTTTTTGTAAACCAGCATACTTACAAATTCAGAGGATATACCACTATATATTAACAGGGAACATTTTTTATTAAAGGGCCGATATAATCAAATATATGTTTGAAACCTATTTTTTAATTTTAGCTCATTTATGTGGATTTTATTAACTCCTTTACACACATTATTAAAATGAATCCTAATTTTTGGTCTAGTTAATTCAAGTTGGTGGAGTGTTTCAAACCCAGGCTGCTTTTTTGAACGAGGCACAATACAGCCAATAAGAACAGAGCTCATTTACATATATCAGTTGCTATGGAACAAAAACGTTGTTTAATGCGGTTGGAGTGATACAGAAATGGAACGAATGAACATGGTTATGCAAAGCTAAATGTAAAAATCAAAACAACATGTTAAGTGGGTGTCAGGGGAGAAAATAATTCGAGACATGTTACATTCAGGGCCGTAATGTGAAAACAAAGTCATTCAGCCTGGTTTGGTGTGACATCCACTCCTCTGGAGAAACCTGTCGAGTCAGAATTGCTCACAGTTATGCGTGATGGGAACCAGACGTCTGGACGGTTAATTGCGCTGAAAGCTTTCTCACACACAGGTGAAAAATGAATGGGTTACGAACAAGTCGGCTGGTGCCTGATACATATTTCATCTTTTCAGAAGTCGTTTTGTGACCTAAAATTCGTGAGTATAAAATATGTGCACAATAGTACCTAAATAGTACCTAAAGGAAGCTTTTCCACTTTTTTTCTACAAGTTCTGCTTCTTATCACCACCACTGAAATGAAATTCAAGTGTGTAGGTTTCTCTTTGATTGACCAATCAACATCAGATCTCTCTGAATGACTTTTTCAATCACAGAATCATGCAGATTTTTTAAACAGCAGTGGAATTCCCCATTAATTATACAGTTTTTCCCTACTTCCCTGCGTGTGTGTGTAAGAGTGAAAGAGTGAAAGAGTGAAAGAGTGAAAGAGTGAAGAGTGAAAGAGAGTGAGAGAGACAGACATAGAGAGACATAGAGAGAGAGAGAAAGCTCGGGCTGCAGTAATAAGTGCCTTTGTTAAACCCACAGTGCAGCTATTTCTGCCAGTGGCTGGAAAACAGGCTCAGATTCTACATCCTAGATTGGGAATGTTTCCGCCCCTGCTCAGAGAGAGAGAGAGAGAGGGAGAGAGAGAGAGAATGAGAGAGAGAAAGAGGGAGAGGGAGGCAGAGATTGGGAATGATTACGCTGTGCTCTGGCTGCTTGTCCACCTCCAGAAGCGAGTATGAGTGGATTGTGTATCTGCAGAGCGTTAACGCAGTGTTGGGAAGGCAGAGCGAGAAAAGGGACTGGGACACAGGGAAAGAGAACCTAAATAAATGAACAAAGCGAGACAGAAAGAGTGAAAAGAGCGCAAGAACAGGAATAAGGGAAAGAACAAGAAAGAATTGAAGTGCTGGGCAGATGATATAAAAGAAGGGATAAGAAGACAGAAAGACAGGAGGAAGGAAAGGAAGAATCCCGACGACTCTGGTGAGAGGGGCCGAGTGGAGATGGGCACCCGCTGAGGACGGGAATGAGGGGGACACAGGTGAATGAGGGGTCAGAAATCGAGAGGGAGATGGAGTGGGCAGAGATGAAAGGAGAAACGAAGGAAAAAGAAGGTAGGTGAAAGGAATATCAGTGCTGAAGAGGTTAAACGCATGGTAGAAGATTAGGTCATATTTCTGAAGCATCTCATAGATACAATGCAGCTCAAAGTGCTTCACTTAGTGTTGAAAATAGACCGTAAGCAGATTATGGGAACAGAGGGAAGAGCTCTAGGCAGCAAGGCAAGGGAGAGAGACTACTGAGAAAACACCCTGAACTCTAGGAATATGTCACTGAGAATTGTGTGCTGCTTCCACCTGGTGGTCTGGAATGGGAATGCAGCCTCCGGTTTTCCTGAGGTTGTTCCTCTGGCCTGACCTGCTTTAATAGAGACAGAGAGAGAAGGAACATCCTACTAAACAAAAGTGAGCCCGTTAAAGAAGGTATTTTTCCTGCTCTAGCGGTCATGGAGGAACTGAAAGCAGAAGTTTTTAGCGAAGGTGTAAGAGGGCATTGTCACACCAGCATACAGAACCGTTTGTGTTGTGTGGGTGGGGGGAAATAATTTTCTAGATACTAGAGATTTAATATCAAGCCTCTGAAATATAACTGCCCTGCCACTAATGAATCCGTGAACAGTATTGAGTTACTTATGTGGAAGGTGAAGCAAAGATACTGGGGGTTTAAAGTTTATACAGTGATGTGTCTGCTCTATTAGTGTCATACACACACACACACACACACACACACACACACACAAACTCGTGCCTTCAGAAAAGAACTGAAACTTTGTGCTGACACAAAGAGAGCTCACACGTCTCATTTTGACTCTGGATGTTTCTCATGGAGGCCGAAGACTCAGGTATGAGTGCAAGCTGTTTACTTTTCGTCTTTCTCCGTCCCACCATTCACTCGCTCATTTTCAGTCGTTTTGTTTTGTTTGTTTGTGCAGGAAAGCGTCTTTTAGGTGATTGGGATTGTAATAATGCTGGACAGCTTTAAGGTGCCGTTCTCTTTCTCTCCCTTGCTTTCGTTTTCTTTCCAAAGCGCGAGGCCGTGTGCGAGGCTAACGGTGGTGTTTCACTCGTGACCGATGCCTTTTGCTGTATTATTACACACTGTCAGTGCGTATGATGTGTACCTGAATCTATGCATAGTGACCCCGCTGAACCCTCTGGCTTCTCCTGTAACCTCCGCTCTCTCCCTTTTTCTCTGCTGCTCCTTCCCTTGTTTCCCCTCTTCTCTCCTCCTTTACCTCCTTTTGCTCCCTTCTCCCCCCCCCCATCTCTACTTTTGCTCCTCCCACAGATGAGCCGACCAGCCCGGGCGCAGATTTGCGGGCGTGTCACATCCCCGCATCCTCCGTCGTGTCCAGTGGGCTTAAATCGGCCCCCGCTGTGGCCGCCAGCCCAACTTTCACCTTTCCCCTCAGTCGCCTCTTCTCCCACGACTTCAGTGAGTCCAGCATAGAGAGAGACGCAATGCCGAGAAACACATACACGCACACACACACACTCATACACACCGCTGCGAAAAAGAGAAGATATTTTCAATCACATTTTAAAGTCAATCATGTAGAAAACAAACAGTATCAGTCAAAACTGTAACCAAAAAAAAATGAACAGACTCAGATTTACCCTCAAATATGGTAACTGAGCCAAAACATATTTGGTGTCTGAGGTTTGTTTATTTGGAGCTGCAAAGCTAATGTAGCTAACTACTAATTGAAGTTTCCAGCCATTGGCTGCCATCTTGCAGGTCTAGACATAAGAGTGTAACTTCTGTTAAACAGGCGAATACTTCCAATCTGAATATATGATTGGCTGAGCCACATTCACAGCCGTTAATTTGCCTCACAGCAAATATCAGTGCATTCTGTATTAAAGTTGGTCAAATAAACTGACAGAATCATTCTGCTTTAAAAGTTTCATGCCTTGGCTGATCCAGTTGAGGTTTTTTCATGGCTGTTGTAAAAGCACCCCAGGTGGCTCCTCAAGAAGCTGCTTCAGAGAGTATTAAAGCTGCATCACGGCAAAGGGAGAGTCAAAATTCAAGATTTATTAGCTACTTTGCATTTCAATAGTTGTGAGAATTATTAGTTTGTCTTTGACTGATACTGTAGATGTTTTCACAACAAATGAGCAGCAAATACAGTACACAACTGCCCATGTGTTGCATCTGCATTTGCAGTCTCCATGCCATCCTTCAGAAAACACCTGCATGCATTAGCCAGAACACTCGTGACCCTGTCAGGCCCTTGGTAAAGCATCTCTGCATGGTCTCCTGCATGTGTGCACGACGGTCATTCTGCATTGCCCCATGGCCGTGCCTGGACTACAACATCAACCCTGTCGGTCTTCTGGAACAACAAAATCCCATCCCTCGATCTCTATCGTCCTGTCTCCTCTTTCCTGTCTCATAACCAGCACAGTCCTACCCCTTAACTGTCTTGTGGCTCTTTGCTCCGTCGCTTTTATCCTCTTCTGCACCCCATGTCTTCTCCTACAAATAAGCAGTTTCTCCATCTCTCTCTCATTATCTCTTTCACTCACTCTCATGGCCTCTCTCTTTCTCTCTCTCTCTATCTCTCTCTTCTCTCTCCCTCTCACTGTCTCTCTCTCTCTCTGAGCAGGCAGTATAAAGTCTAGTCGGCGCTCCTCCTACCTGTTGGCCATCACCACCGAACGCTCCAAGTCATGTGACGAAGGGCTCAACACCTTCAGGGACGATGCCCGAGTCTTCCCGTGAGTCCTCAGAATTTGTGGGAGGTCTTGGGACAAAGTACCGATCAGAACCTTTTTTAGAACTAAAGAACTGGAACTGATGGAAAGCTGTTGTTATTGCTTTGCAGAAATCTACTGCAACACCTGTACAGTAGCATAATAACCTCTGACTTTATTTAAACAGGCAACTTTTTTCTTTTACTGTCACCAAGTGGGGTGTCAGTCAGTTTGCCGCGTGCTTGGTGCGGTTTCTTCTGTGATCCAGTCAGATCTGTCTTATGTTTAAATAACAGAGCAAGACTAATCAGTTTGGAAAGTGTACATCAGTAAAGTGGTAAAGTAATGGGGGCAAATGGAGCATAAAACCCTAATTGGTGCTTTAAAACAGGAACTGTCGCTGGGGGCTTAGCAAATATTCCACTAATAGACTCTGTTTTCCTTTGCATTTAATAGTTGTACTCTGATATACTGTACATATGCGGTTGTGCTGCAAATTATTCTGTTTTGATTCCTGTTTTATTGCCTTTTGTAGAAGACTGCCAAGAGTTAAAAGCGTCTATGCTGATGGGGTGAGTTCTCCGTACTGTGCCGAAATATTGTGTTGTAGATATTTCAATAATATCATTATTTATTTGCAAGTGTGTGTTTGTGTGTGTGTGTGTGTGTGTTGTGTATACAGTCTCTGGACAGTCTGAAGGCTGCTGAGGATGCTCGCTCTAAACGGCACTCCACCTCTGAACTTGGCAGCATCAGTTACACAGATGTGCGGAGAGAGGGATGGCTCCACTACAAACAGATCCACACTGAGAAGGGCAAGGTAAGAAAGAGAAAAACACACTGAGAGAGAATGTGCCGTCTGGCAGAGTTTCATGTTCCTCAGAAATTTGTATACAGCACAAAATTTTTTTATATAAAATGATATCCAATATATGCTCCTGTGTTGGCCTAGATTAGCATGACATGGAAATATAATACTCATTTACATAAAGTAACAATTTCATGATATTTTTCATCGAGTTGCAATCTTTAGTGTAGTAGCTGATTCGCTTGAAATATCAGTCGAGTCTTAACATCGGGACGGAAAGAGTTCTGATATCATCTCTAATGCTGATCATGTGCAAATTGTAAACCATCTCTCAGAAGCTAGAAATCTATAATAAACATTTAGAAATGTGAAATGCACCCAAAAGGATTAACAGAGCCGTAGCAAATTCTAAAACAGAAAGGCTAACATTTTAAAAGTGGTGATCAAACCTGAAACTTCATAACTTCAAAAAAAAAATACAAAGAATGCCTCTATCATTTAATACCTAGGCATTCCTTGCATGAATATACTGGATGTACTTTTATTGTACGCATTGCGATCTATAAAATATACACAATAAAGTATAAATATATTTTGCTTTCATTTTTAAGGCTCTGGTAATAATCAGTAATGAAGTTATTCTGAATGTCTGTCCGGTTTGTGATGTGTGCATGTCTTTTTCTCTTGTTTGTCTTCTCTTTGACCTCTCAGAAAGTGGGCAGTGCTATGCGTCCATGGAGGCGAGTCTTTTCGGTGCTCCGCTGTAATTCGCTCTACCTCTATAAAGACAAACGGGAAGCACTGCTAAAGGGGTCCGCCCTAGGGGGTGGGTCTGAGGACGAGCAGCCAATCAGCATTCGGGGCTGCCTAGTGGACATTGCGTACAGCGAGACGAAACGGAAGAACGCACTGCGGCTGACCACCCAGGACTTCTGCGAGTACCTGCTGCAGGCCGAAGACCGGGACGACATGCTGGACTGGATCACGGTGATCCGAGAGAGCAGCAAGACTGACAGTGAGGTGAGAGAGAGAGAGGGTGAAAGAAAGAGAGAGAGACAGACAGAGAGACAGAGAGAGAGAGAGACAGACAGACAGAGAGACAGAGAGAGGGAGACAGAGAGAGAGAGACAGAGAGAGGGAGACAGAGAGAGAGAGACAGAGAGAGAGAGACAGAGAGAGAGAGACAGAGAGAGAGAGACAGAGAGAGAGAGACAG
>JBBKCR010000027.1:5423711-5445964 GCA_037577295.1 Ladigesia roloffi | reverse complement strand
ATGTGTGTGTGTGTGTGTGTGTGTTATGTGTATATATATATATATATATAAAGAGAGAGAGAGATGTAAAGATCACATTAAAATCAGCAATTCGGCCCATGACCAGTAGGCCTGTATCTTTGTACCTTACCATGTGTGTGATTGTATATTTGGTGCTGTTCTGGGTAGTGCGACCGCTCAAATGTGTCTAACACAATACTACAATTTGACACTTTGCTCTGTATTTATATTTTCATTCCACCCATACATCATGCATTAGAGAGCTGGTGTATGTTTGATGTAAGTTGCTCCAGTGAGACTGTCCCCTGCAGTTAGTAATGAAAGTCGCTTTGAAAAAAGGCGTCTGCTAAATGCCGTAAATGTAAATGCGTGTGTGTATTGTAAGGGAGTGTGTGTGTGTTTATGCAAATAGTCGTGTATATATGTGCATTTCTGTGTATGCATGACTGTGTTTTCAGTGTGACAATAAAACACCTGTGATACTGGACTACAGGTACCAGAATGCTGTGCGCGGCACCCGCCAATAGGAACTTTAGTGGGCGTGTCTGGACGTTCACAAGACCAGTCCCTCATTTCCTGGTGAAACATGGCGGATGAGAATGAGACAGCACCGCAGCCGGAGAAAACAGCGGAGCTGGAGGAGGACCACGGCCATTGCAGTGACTGCGAGAATGAAGAGCACCATTTTGATGACGGGTGAGACATGCAGACACCCCTTCTGTAACGGTTTAGGGCTTTTAAACAGCCGTCTCCAGAGGCTCGGCCGTCACACGGGTGGCTCAGTAGAGTCCGGAGCCATAGGAACCCTCCCACCCGGTCATCGCTATTGGTCTTTTAGTTTGATTGACAACACTATCTGGACGCTCATTGGATAATCTGTGTGAGAATGGGCGGGGCCTGGAGCCTCGTTTCTTTAGTTGTGCTAAGCTGCTGCTGCTGCTGGTGTTGTAGTGCAAAGAGCTGCTTTACTGTCAATGTTGGAAAACGTTCTGTCGGTTTTATTTTCACAAAACCTATCAGATGCAATAGACTTTTGACATCTACAATCTGGAGACGGCTGTGGGTCTCAGTAAAATGGGGGTGAAGTGGCTAACTAGAACATGGAGCAGCCTCCCCTTTTAAATATATTGCAAACACACTCTAAATGTTTGGCTAAAATGGATGTCTGGCCCTAAACATACAATTAAGACAGCTATAACCTGTAAAGCACATGGCTGAGTTGGATGGGAAAAATAAAATGGGTAGACGCCCCTGTTCTTGCTCACCAGCAGGTTGATGGCAGTTTACTAGCATAACAAGTAAGCAAGAGAATGTCCTCTTTAATTATGTCCACCACCCAGAATACTGCAGATTTTCTGAGTGGGATACATCGTCTTCAGAAGGTGGCAGTTTTCTTCAGTCTGGTGGGTTTGAGGTGAAAAGTCATGTCCTGGCCAGGCTAATATACAATATGAGCTGCTAACCAAGCAGGTGAGACCATGCTAGTTTAGTAATCCTCTTCGTAATGCAAGATTTAATGTTGTTGTTTGTTATTAGCTGACATACAGCTTGGGTGTATTAACTTATATTAAATTAAATTATTAAGTCACGAGAAATCGTACAAGGACGTTAGACTTTGGGGCAGCTGGCGGCCTAGTGGTCCGGGAGTTGCCCCTGCGATTAGGATGTCGTATTGTTGAATCCCATATCTGTTAGTGGCACCACTGAGCTTCCTTTGAGCAAGGTCTCGACCTCACACACTGCTCCTTGGGCACCCTTTGTTGGTGGCTGCTTCTTTAATTGGTTAGAGGGTAGAATGCAATCGTTCACACTGTGTTGCGTGTGGTAGTGTGTTGACGCGTGACTATAAGAGGTCACATTACTTTAGGCGAAGTTGGTTAGTGAATTATAAAGGCGTGGAAGGTCATACTGTTCGTATAAGTGCATTAACTGTACAATAAACCGGTCTACTTACCATGGATATTTACAATTTTACGATTAAAGGTCATCTATTTTGTCTGGCCTCCTTAACATGCCACTGTGGTGGTCCTGTGGTGGTCTTGACCATTGATGAATAGGGTAAAGAAGAGCTAAACATGCAGGTTAACAAATGGTCTAAATTTACATAGACACATGTCCCCTTGTATGATAAATGGAGCTGGTAAAATAGACAGTGGTTGAATCTGTCAAGATCAGTTGAGATAGGAAGGTAGTTTTTGGGGTAGGTCACTACGGTGAAAGTGCAACATGTGTTGCCAAAGCCCTCGTTTTCCATTCACTTTCAGTATATGGAGCCCTCTGCGTAAAGTCACTCCCCTCCAAGCCATGTATTACAAACCTATCTGGCTGTTTTGCATTCCTAGATCTTACTGCTACCTTAACAAATGACATTTCTGCAAATGAATGAACCATCACTTCCGTTTGTATCCAAAGCCAAAACAGCTGCCGCTAGTGTGTGTGTATACAGTTAGCAGCAGTGTGTCAAGTTGATATAAACCTTCAGAATGGTAGTACATGATAACTGACACAAACAGTCTGGAGGAGCACGTAGGAGGGCTGAGAGCCGTCGCCTGCTGCTGAATGAACACATACACTCTCGGCACAAAGAGCCATACACACTCTCAGGGCCCATGCTTGACAGGACAGTATAGTGTTCATTCAGGCAGTAAGGACTCGAAGCAGTGGTGTGGGGGGGCAGCAGTGGTTTTGTTTTGGTGGCCTCTTCACTCCAGCAGGGATAGAATCCTGTCGAACTGACAGTTAGCACTGTTTCTTTCTTTCGCCTGCCTTTTGTTTTGTCATAGTGTACGTTCCTCATCCCCTCACAAATGCACGCTTTTTCCACCCAGGGTGATGTGACATGCCATCTGTCCCACAGTAACAAATGTAGCTCAGTGTAGCCCTCACCTCACTGCCCCCCCTTTGGATCCTAATAGGATTAACTGCTGCTCCTCAGTAAGTACGCTGCTGTGTCCTGACTCTGGTTTAGCTAAACCCATATTAGCTCTGCTCAGCTGTGGATAGACCTGCTGTGGTTTGCGCTCGACAAGACAAATCTGTGGGTATTGGAGTGGGTTCTCAGGACTCTACACATTGGCCTTTTTTGAGGGAGTTGAAAGGAGAGTTGAAAGCTGGCCTAGTTGTTTAGGTGTGGATGACCATAGAACTGGAGCCATATTGCTTTTTATGTGTAAGACAAACCACATTTAAATTGTGCAGACCTGAAGTAGCCATTAAAGTTAACCGGCTGTTTTACAGCTTAGTGAGGTGGCCCTCCAGGACTGAGATAATGAACAGAATTTTAGCAATAACAAGATGATTGAAGACAAAACACTGTTTAACATTGTAGTGTAATGTAGTTGCTTGCCCACAAGCAATTGAATGACAGGTGTTTTGCAATGGTAACATTTCCATCTGAATCAATAGTTGTTTGTTCGATTTGCTCTATTGTTTGTATTTCCAGTTTTCCGAGCTGTTGTAAAGACTGGATGTTCTACCTGTTTCTGCTTTTTTTTCCTCTGTGGGGGCCCTCTTTTATCTGTCTCTCTCTCCATCTCTCTCTCATTCACACTCTTACTCACATCCCCTTGTTTGCTCACTCACCACCAATCCCATATTTCTCTGGAACACTAAAAGCCATGTTTCATTGCTGTCATAGCCAAACCTTGTATCTCCGTTTTTTTGGGGATTTGAAAATGTTTTTAAATACAGCAGCTGCTCTTTACAGTGTGTGAATAATGTACAGACTGAAAATGGTCAATATTTTTTGTGTAAAGAAGAATAATGTTGTGTTTACCTGAAAAGTAATATGTTAGATATGGATTTATGTGAATAAATCCTGGATCCACATTAAATTAACCTTACTGTGCTCAAATTACTGTGCTAAGATTCAGCAGAATGGAGCTGAGTCATCATAGGGATTGGGCACAGTGTGGTTAGAAGCTACAAAAAAAGGAAAAAACCTGATTAATCATATGAATCACTGTTTTCCTTTCCATTTCATCCTCCTAGTGAGTGTGTTGGTGACTTTCTCTTGAAGGTAACGCTCCATTGGTGGTAAGGGAGCAGGCCTTTGCCTTGCACGATAACATTTCCTGCTCTAGTCATTTCAATATTGACAAAAATGACCATAATGGAGGTGCTGGTGTTTTTTCCTAATGTCGCTCAGTAGAGCAGTGCATCCTTAGAGCCTCAAAATCAACTTGGCTTTACTGGTAGGATTGTATCAGATTGTGTCGCATATATCACTGTTAAGTTATTTATATTTTTAGCCACTGTACCCCTTTGGATCCTCTGAAGTCTGTGAGTAAGTGCATGAAAGCATGTCTTTCTCAGGAATCTGACACAGATGAGGGAGGCCATATGGTACCCTCTGTGTGCTGCCTTGCTTTTGACACACTTTTCAAACATACCAGTGCTTATTTGCTGTGGAAAAATCTGATTATTTTTGGATTCTCTGTTCAGTTTGGCTGATTTAAATAGGCCATAATTTGTTCTCACATTCTCGCACCTGTTGTTAAATACTGTACCTAATCTTCAGAATAAATATAGTAATTGATATGATTGCTCTGTAGTAGTTTGGGTTGGGACATATGGTTAAAATATCACAACATTAAAATTTTCCAAGGGGAAAAAAGGCTCTGTACTGCTAAAACCTTTAGATACAAAGTATTTTATTACAATTTGTACACACTCTGCTGCACCAATTGTATTAAACTTACTACTTGTAACCAATTTTTATAGTGAAATTTGAGGTTAGTCACTATTTTCCCACCTGCGGATACTAGACACAGTCCTTAAATGGGCCGAGCTGTTTTTGGACATCATGAAGGAGGCCTACACCGTATTACTATTTGATTGATGCATGCATTCTTACATTCTTTTTGGTTGTGCTCTGTATGACAGGGAAAAGGGTGACTCAGGGGCCAAGAAGAAGAAAAAGAAACAAAAGAAAAAGAAGGACAAGTCTGGAGTAAAGGACTTGGCACAGGACCCATTGGCCAAAGTGAGTGTGAAAACAAATTCTGCCTTTTGTTCCCTTCTAATATGAGGGACTTTAAAAACTTTCCACACTTTTTGTTGGAAATGGTGAAGGCTAGAAGAATATTAAATTGTCATGTCTGAGTGTGTGAAGAGATGCTGAGAACATTGCATTGCAAAGAAACGTGACAATGTAGTTGTGGATTTAAGTGCAGAAACCCTTTGAATGTCCCTCATGTATTGTTTTCCTTGGGGATTTTGCCTTCTATTTTATCTGATAGCATCTGTTTCCCTTTCCTCTCCTCTCCAGGTAAACTCTCTTCCTGCTGATAAGCTTCAGGAGATCCAGAAAGCCATAGAGCTCTTCTCAGTGGGACCAGGACCAGCCAAAACCATGGAGGAGGCTTCACGCCGCAGCTACCAGTTCTGGGACACTCAACCTGTCCCAAAGCTAGGTACTCTGCTTCATTTCTAGCCAACTTCAGTAATGCAGTAGGCTGATTTCTCCCCCTAGTTCTCTTTCTGTGAAAAGATGATACACACTGTGCGGTATACGGTAAGCATCTCTGAGCTTTCAGGCATGGCTGCAGCTTCTCTGTTAAGTGTTCTTTCAGAACATTCAGTTACAGCATGAGGCAGCGCTTTTAACAACACTGTCATGCTTACTTATCTGATAAAACCATGTTGCAGCCTTACATGAACTAAATGCTTTCCCTTGAAAGAGATGTGTAAATGCACAAATGATTGGCTTGATATCTTTCTAAGCTTATTTTGGTCAGAATTAGGCTGGTCATGTCCCTCCGGTCAGTCATGGTCTGTAGCATTTGTGAGCTTTTATTTTTTACCCTATAGTAATGCCCAAAGCCAGGCTCATGTCATTTTTAATTAAATTCCAGAGGGACATGAACAAGTTCTTGGAGGCCAAGTGTGGATGAATAGGGCTTCTATTGTTATGTAGTTTTGTCAAATTCTATACAAAAAATGTGAATGCTGGGAAAATGTGTATTAAAATGTCCTGTTGCTTGTTATCTAGGAAGTTCTTTCCCAATCACAGATGGAACAGAGATACCTTATAGTAAAATCTGGCCACTCAATAGCCACCCTGGCTACATTTTCATGCACACTTTCCGCTTCTACATGACCAGTCCCTCTTTGAATATGGAAAGACCTATTAACCCATGATTCTGGAACTAAAGGCCACATTAAAGATTCACCGGTAAAACATAAGAAAAATCCTGAATATATTTTGTGGTGTTAGGCTCAAAAAATGCAATACATTTTATTTCTATGGTGACTGCATCCTGTTTATTTTTCAACCAGAGAACTGTCTCTTCTTCCTTGTCTCTGTTTGAATAAGGTGTAAGAAGTTCTCACTGACTAAAGGTGTAAATGCTCTCTTACAGATATAAATAAGAAAAGATCTGAAGGTTAAAAAGACCCAGTTAACTCCGGGAGTTACCTTAACAGTAGTGTAAGTCTTACAGGTGCATTCTCATACTTGGTTCATTTTTGTTTTTTAATGTAGGGGAGATGGTGACATCACATGGTTGCATTGAGGCTGATAAAGACAACATCCGGGACGAGCCCTACAGCCTTCCTCAGGGTTTCAGCTGGGACGCGCTGGACTTGGGCAACCCCGCTGTGGTGAGAGACACACACACACACATATGCATATAAATATATCACACATATACCCACCAGCATTCCCTAAGCCAAACTAAACCAGTGTTCATATTCTATCCTTATGCCATTTTCTGTCACTAGTTGTGGTCTTTTACAGTGTTCCTTCATATTTACATCAAATGTGCTTATTTATTCCCTTGATTGTTTAAAAAAAGCAATTATATTGCTTATTTCAGTCTAGTAAGGAATTATGATGGTGAAATCCTAAGCCAGAAATGTTTTTTGTGCTTAAATTATATCTATAACTGTGCCTAGGTGTAGCTTATGCCTGGGTGGTGTATTGAGTAGTTAAGTATTTTTTAGTATTATTTGGAATTGCAGTGTCATGTGAATATAATTGCTTTTGGGAAAAAAACCTCACTTAAGAGACGGATTCCTGATTCAAGGCCGAAATGCAGATATAGTCCAAAACAGATTTCCTGAGATGAGGAGAGTAAGGAATTGGTACACATCTTCTACATTATTGCCCATGAATCCATGAAGACGGGCACGTTTACGGCATTTAGCAGAGGTTCTTACCCAGAGTGACAGAGTCGTCTACATCTGTACTTCATACCTGTATAGATAATCTTAAATCAACATTTGCTTTTAACCAATTTATTGCTAACTCAGTTGTACACCTTAACAAATCATGTCAAAAAAAGGTCAGAGGTTAATGCACAAGAAAGGAAGAACAGTCAAAAGGGTAAATGCCCATGGTTTTATTTTTGATTGATTATTTTTATTGTATAGGAACAGATGTATAATAGAAAAGCAAAAGGACTGGTTAGGTGCTGAAGACTTCTGTGAAGTAACTTCTGTTCTGTTGTGCTCTGTCTACTCAGCTTAAGGAGTTGTATACTCTACTTAACGAGAACTACGTGGAGGATGATGATAACATGTTCCGCTTTGACTACTCTCCGGAGTTCCTGCTGTGGTAAGTGCACTTTCTAAACGATGTTTCTGGGCAGGTCTAGAGTGAGAGGTGTGTGTAGAGTTGTAGTGATTTCTGTGCTCACAAATTGGCTGAAGCTTAATCACATACTTCTGCTGCCTACTACCCTCCCCTACCATTACCATTTCTGTCCAAACTCTCACCCTGGCATCTGTCTCCCTGTTTCTTGTTCTTCTCTTCCTCAGGGCTCTGCGCCCCCCAGGCTGGTTGCCACAGTGGCACTGTGGAGTGAGGGTGAACTCTAATCAGAAACTAGTGGGCTTCATCAGTGCCATCCCAGCCAACATCCGCATCTATGATATGTAAGTTCATTCACACAGACAGTAAGTCATACATTTCTTGTAACTGGAATCAGAGCTGAATTCATAATTTAGAATAAATCTTTGACTCCTTCGGTTACAGCTGTTTTTGTTCATTTGTTTTTTTTTTAGTACAATGCCTATTTATAATTAAAGGGTTAATATTATGGAAAGCAAAATTTCTTCCTTGTTGAACAAAGGACAAATTTCTTCTAATATGTAATCATTATGCACTTCCCAGCACATAATATTCAAAACTAGAAGCAAGGCAGTAAAATGGCCAATTTAGTGAAAACCAGTTAACTCATTTGATCAGTCAACACCAGTTTAGCTCTGTTGATGCAACATTACGACACAGCCCTTGGCAGCCAATAAGAATTTTAATTGATATGAATGTATGTGGGATTGTCTGTGTCTTAAAGGCAACCAGTTAACAAAGAACCGGTTTACTTTTAATTGGTTTGAAAATGGTGGTGTAAAATTAATTATGACATTAAAGTGGATGTCAGGGGGAAATTAAGAGATTGTTATTAAGATTTTCTTTTATTTATTAAGAAAAAATGAGACGTGGCCCTGTGTGAAAAAGTAATTGGCCCCAAAATCCTAAAAACTGGTTGTGCAATTAGTAGCAACACCTGCTATTATGCGGCAGCGAAAACTGGAAATGAGTTTTCACATCGCTGTGGAGGAATTTTGGGCCACTCTTCTTTTCAGAATATTCAGCCTTATTGGAGGGTTTCCGAGCAACTGCCTTTTTAATGTCATGCAACAGCATCTCAATTGGATTCATGTCCAGAATTGGAGTAGGCCAAACCAAAATCTACATATTGTTTTTTTTATCCATTCAGAGGTGTTTTGGATTATTGTCCTGCTGCAGAGCCCAAGTGCACTTCAGCTTGATGTCACAAACTTATGGCCACAAATTCTCTCTCAGGATATTTTTGTAACGAGCAGAATTTATGGTTTCATTAATCACAGATTGTTGTCCAGGTCCTAAAGCAGCAAAACAGCCTCAGACCATCACACTACCACCGCCATGTTTTACTGATGACATGTTCTTTAGACTTCAAGTATTGAAAGATAACTACAATTGACTCCTCGAAATTTAGACAAACTTGGAATGCTAAATTATTCCTGCACTGGAAGATCTGATTTCCTCTCCATATGATGGGTGTCTGGACATGTGTGCTGTTTTCCTCTCAGGGAGAAGAAGATGGTGGAGATTAACTTCCTGTGTGTCCACAAGAAGTTACGCTCCAAGCGTGTGGCTCCAGTCCTGATCCGAGAGATCACCCGACGAGTCAACCTTCAGGGCATCTTTCAGGCCGTCTACACTGCGGGAGTGGTACTGCCCAAACCAGTGGGCACTTGCAGGTATCACTGAACTTTTTAGCAAGACATCTATATGTGTACCTGTACACCAGTTTGTCCTATATTTTCTCTTGTGGAATAAAACATTAGTTTAGAGCAAAGCCTTTACAGGAGAAGGGAAATGTTTCATTCAAAGTAAATTAATGTAACGAGATTTTATTGGAACATTTGTTATAAAATTTCAGCACAGTGTAAACAAAACTTCCATATCCTTCTTGTTTTCCTACATAGTTTGGAATTAGTCATGTGGATGTGTATATATATGTGCTGCAGGTACTGGCATCGGTCTCTGAACCCGCGGAAGTTGATTGAAGTCAAGTTTTCACACCTGAGTCGGAACATGACTATGCAACGCACCATGAAGCTCTACCGACTATCAGAGGTACACACAGTCTTCTATTCCAGCATGCACCTGTTAACAGAACATCTCTTTGTTTCCTACAAAATAAACCCCTTTGTTTTCAGCAATGTTATAAGCATTGACAGCTTTTTGATTCATATTCTGATGGAATGTTGCCTGGCAGGATCTCAGTGGATTCTTGCAGATCGTGGTCAAACCTTATGTTTGATAATCTGTGGCCTGTTTAACATTTGTAACCCATTATTTTCTAACCACAAAAGGCTTTTTGAGATTTTCCCTTTTTTCATTTTTACCTAGAAAGCAAGGGATTGGAATACACTTTTATGCCCAATTCTAAACAGTAACATTATATTACATTTATGCATGTGGCAGGTGTCCTTATTCAGGGTGCCTTCAGGAGGGTGGGTAATGTCTGCTGTCATAAATTCCACTTTCCATTTAAACCTTATTGTGTGTGTGCTGGTGACGTTCCCAGAATAGTGGTTACACAAATTAAGGTATTCTGTGCTTCAGAAAATAACATTACAACGGTGAAATTGACTATTTGTTTATTGATTGCCATTGAGCAGTTGACTACTTGCAGGCAGTTGTAATATCTGGTGCTGTGGTCATACTATCACAGATGGCCCTTATAGCCCCCAAACAAACTTCGCTTTACTAGTTAAAAATCAATCATCTGTAAGGAAAGAGGTTTTTCTGTCAGTCTATATTGAATGTACCTAAATTGTTTCCCAAGCTTTGATGTTACAATTTTGACACCAGTAAAGCTTAACTGTATCTTTCTCCCTTTAGTCTCCCAAGACTCTAGGCTTGAGGCCGATGACGGTGAAAGATGTCCCAGCTGTTCACCGCCTGCTGCTTGACTACCTTCGCCAGTTCCATCTGGCACCTGTCATGAACTTGGAGGAGGTGAAGCACTGGCTTCTGCCTCAGGAAAACATCATTGACACATATGTGGTAGAGGTACGCCACCTGCAGAGTCTTCCGGCATAAACCCGGTATACAAATGGCCACTTCATGTGACTTCTGTATCAGGATTATATTTGTGACCTAGCTACGCAATCATGCAAGTGTAAACACACCCAAGTTACTAAAATACCTTAATTTTGCAGGAATTCGCTCAACATTAATTACAACATTAGTCAATATTTTCTCCTCCAAATAAGCAGCACAGCAAAAACGTGCACTTGCTAAAACATCTGGTTTAAAGACCTAAAGAGAGATGCCAGGTTTCACCAATGAGTTTTACTAGAAAAATGAAGTGAGAACAATTTATGTATTGCTCACCGCTGGTAATCACATTTAAATCTGACAAGATGGAAACATGTTTTAAGAACAAGTATCAATGCAGGTGGTTAAAATCTTACCTGCTTTCAATCCAGATACTAGTCACATGAAATATTCAGATGTAGAGTCATAGATTGGCTAAGTTTTTGTAGCATACCTTATTAGTGACATAATTTATGCTTGTCAGATATACAGCCATGGAAATCATTCGTTTTTCTGGTTATTGCTTTTGGAACGTGTGGGATTGTGTCTGTGTAACATTTGCCTGGCACTATTGTACTACACACTATTAACCCCGCTTGATTCAAAATTCTAAACGAAAATGGTTTGGAGAAATGTACAAAATAATACTTGTAGTATAGCTTGGAAATTTAAAATTACGAAACAGTGTTAATAGCAGTGTGTGTGTACATGTGTTTCATCCCATCAGAAATTGAATTAGAACAGAAGCTGCTGGAATGCAGCACATAGAAAAGCTGCTCAACACACTCTCGCACTCACAACACACATGAAGGCATTTCTTATTTTTTAGAAAGCTCACACTGCAATCGTTTATGCAAGAATAGCAACCTGTCGGTTTTTCACACACACTGCCACAAACTGTAGATTGAACAGGAAAAACGGTAAGGTGCTCTCACAAAAGAATCATTTTGAAAATATATACATTTTCTTATGTATTTGCATTTCTGTTGTCGAATCAAAATTACTTGTTGAAGTCTACTTCCATTAATACTTTTACTGACTAAATGACAATTGATTGGCATTCTGATTTTTCCATGGTTCTAAATACTTTTATTTTTACAACATTTTAAACCATCTTGAGTGGGATTTCTGATATAAGATGCCATTTTTTGAGTAAGGTGTTCATGAACCAGAGAAAAAGCTGATTAGAACTCCAACCTTTAGGAACAGGATTGAGATCACATCTTAGAAGGTGTGGTGTACAATTTAAGAGGGTTCAGGTGAACAGGTTAAAGGGTAAGGTGGTCTTTACTTTTTTCCATGGCTGTATTTCAAAGGGAAGCATCCTTAGGAAAACATGTATTTGCATTTCTGTTGTAGAATCTAAATGACTGATTAATTCAAGTCTACTGTCATTAAGGCTTTGGCTGATTGGCTGACAGTTGATTGGCGTTCTCATTGGTTTCTGTTGTGGTAGAACTCCGAGGGGAAGGTGACTGACTTCTTGAGTTTTTACACCCTGCCGTCCACCATCATGAACCACCCAGTGCACCGCAGTCTGAAGGCAGCCTACTCCTTCTACAACGTGCACACCAGCATACCACTGATTGATCTAATGGGAGACGCACTTGTCCTAGCCAAGTCGGTCAGTACAACTGCTTGTGTCTTATGCAAGATTTCTTTCTTTCTTTATTTATGATGTATTTTTATTTCTCTTGGTCCACTTAAAACAAGCAGTAGGATCTAATACTTCACTCTGTGCCCTATTCTTACCCTATCATATTCCCCACCTGTTCTTTTCTTGCTTTCTCTCAATCACTCACCCTCTCCGTCGGCCTCTCCCTTACAGAAAGGATTTGACGTCTTTAATGCGCTGGATCTGATGGAGAATAAGACTTTTCTGGAGAAGCTGAAGTTCGGTATTGGAGATGGGAACCTGCAGTATTATCTGTACAATTGGAAATGTCCCAGCATGGGTGCTGAGAAGGTAGGGCCCAAAACACACGTGCTGTGAAATCAATCAGAATGTGTCCCGGCTTAGTTAGGTGCTTTACAAACTTTGAGAATCTGTGCAGCAAGTTTATCTCGGCCTTCACTTCCAGTTATTCATTAGCACCCCGAATACTTTCTACATAATGTAGTCTGTTAAAGAATATTATTTTTACAACTTAAAAATAAAAACTTGAGAGAGGGATTGCTGATCTAAGATGCCTTCTTGTGAGTATGGTGTTCATGAACCAGAGAGAAACCTGATTAGCTCTCCTACTTTGACAAGCTTTAACGACAGGGTTGACGTCATATCTTAAACATTGTGGCATTCAATTTTATAGGGCTCTGGAAATGTATTCTTATGAATGTATTTCTGTTTTTCTGTTATGTCAGAGGATTGATCACTCAATGTGTTGGATTCTGACCCATTTGGAGACTTTAGATTCATTCCAAAAGTGACCTTTTTTCTTCCTCTGTTTGTTATTCAGGTTGGATTGGTCTTGCAGTGACCCTCTCGTCGTTTTAGCCCTTCCTAGCGTCATAGTGAAGCCAACTTATGACATCATGCACTGACCACCTGACAGATACTACAGAGGGACTTCCAGGTTTAGGAAGAAAAAGCCACCGCCCAATTTTGTATTTTTTTTTTTTTGTTGGTTTTTTTTTTTGCATTTGAACTATTGGACCTGCACTACTGCTGCCAGGCTGAGAGAGGAGACATTGTCTCTCTCTCTCTTTTTCCTCTGTATTACTATCTCTTTCTTTCCTTCCTTCCTTTCTTTTTCTCTCTTTTCTCTCGCTCTTTTTACCTCCCTCTGCACAGGGATCTGAGGCCACTGTAATTACCATCATCAGACTACAACTGTTGCGATTGCCGATTGCGTCGTGAGTGATGCTGAACATTCAAACATCAGAAGTCCCTCACGTAAAGCTCCCATTATACACAGAAATGTTAATAACATTGTACATTGTACACGCTGACACAGTCGACAGACTTTTTCCTTTTTTTCTCCCCGTGCAAATCTGGCAGGTGCTTTTGCTAGAAAAAAGGCAAAAAAAAAAAAAAAAAAATAATATCAACCATGCCATCCTCCATCTGCGTTTGCGACATAATTGTAACAATCAAAAACACCAGAAAATACCTTAAAGTGAGAGCCAATAAAAATAGCAAATGGTAATAAAAATCCAAAGTAAATCTTACAAGGGCTGCTGTCAATTTTGCTTTTTTTTTTTTTCTTGGTTCATCTTTTCACTCTCTCTGTTACTGTCATATTATCGTTGTTGTTTTCGGGTGCATTTTTTACTGATGTGGTACTTGCTGCAAGGTAGAGATCTATATATTTTTTCTTTTGTGGTCTTTATGCTGCTTCTTCTTTCTTTTTTTCTTTTTCTTTTTCTAATCGATGGATCGCTGCTTCGTCACTAACTGCCTGCGATTCCCATTCACTGTAATGCCACAGAGAAGCCCTGTGTAAATAAATCAATAACTAGTAACAACAATCTAATATCAAAGTGAGGACGGTTAGGAGTCCAGATAAAAGACTCACGGACTTACCAGTACTGAGAGGGCAAATCATGACTACGGCATGAGTCAGGAGTGTGATGAAGGGCAGGAGACGGGTCTGGGGTTTGGTCATGGGGTTGGGTGGGTAAATATTTAATGTATCTGAGAGTGAAATATGATTTTTTATTTGTATTTTTTTTGAGGGGGGGTGGAGTGGTAAGGGGTCACTCACATGCTTGGCATTTCCTCGTAAAATTCTACTGCTGTACAAAAAACAAGTTGTCTCCTGAAGTAGAGCATATTCTTTGGAAAATCTGGTCTGGCATAAAGTATTTTCTTGCTCAGTTAGATGTTTTATAAGGAGCAATGAGCCGGACATGTCAGTTGGAAACGTTTCATGGGGAGCACATATAGCAGTAGAGTTTTATGATTTTTAGCCAGTGTCTGTTGGGTTTAGCTTGTGGACAGTTTGGAGGAAACAGTGTCAGGTTATTGGAAGAAGTGGAACAGGACAAAAATGAAATGTGGTCTTTTGCTTTTCATGATGGAGAGAGAAAAAAAAGCAAACAACTGTCAACAGGAAGATTCTTTTTTGTGCTAAATAAAATTAGACGTTGCTGTGAGGATTTGGCGCATTGCTCTTGGTCCTTGTGATTTTATTCTTGGTTCGAAAGGTCTCACCTAACAGTCCAGAACAAATGAACACGAAACTAAATTCCTCTATTGAAGATGAACTGTGTTAAAATAATTAGTCATTTGTTCCTCAAAAAAAACGGCATTTTCTGGTGACTGACTTATTTTATTTTTTTACATCATGACTGAGCGTTTGCCGTTTCCTATAGTGCGCGGAGACTTGGCCTCGGTCACTGCAGATTGCAAAATGGGATGTTTTGAAAAAAGTTTTAATAAAGCAGTATTCCACATTCAGGACCTCAGATAGTCAAGGCCTTTAGCAGTGATCTGTAACTTCTAAATCTATATTTATGGTTGATTGTGTGCTATTTAGGTCATTTAACCTTATGAGTACGGTTAAGAAGAAAAATTGTGCGACCCTCGGTCAAAGTAAATGAAATGTAAGTACATCATCTACAGGGCGCAGATTTGAATTACTTCTTACAGTAAAACCTAAAATGTGGCCTGTGCAAAAGTGACTAATGTTTTAACTCTTTCAAATAAATAGAAATGGCGCACTCTAATTTGCAGACAGATACCTTGCTGAACTTCTGTAGGAGAGAGATTATTTTTTAAAGAAAGGGGATCAAACTTTTGCACACCTCCATCTGCATCATATCTCAAGAACAACCCATCCTGGATTATTTCATCTACAAGACCTTAAAGGAAATCCAAATGTGTGTTTTCATAAAGAAGTTGAGTAACACTGTTATGTTCTATTGTAATTTCTGAACTTCTTGTCCTATATTATGTATTACCTCACACTATACTATCTTAAAAGAACTTCGGCTACTTATGACTAAATCGTATGGCTTTAATTTATTATCGCTACATTTTATTGTTTTATAAAATGTAGCGATAACTTTTTCAAGATTTCTTGTCATCATTTGTCTTCAGAGTTCTGAAGGCAGACAAGCAAACAATGCTCTTATTTTTACAGCGGAGAATAATTTTTCGATCAAATCAGAGCGGTAGAGAAAACTGTCTGCGGCTCTGTATCGGTTGTTCCAGACACACCAATAAAAATCAGAGAAAAAATGTTTGACGTTAAAATTAGCCCAACTTTTTCGAGAATGACGGCACGTCCTTTATGAATCCAGGTAAACCAGAGCCGTAGAAGAGCCACGTATCTGACAGTTTTCACACGCATCTGACGTCACACCTCCGATTTCTTACACTGAAAATCTATTTTTTCTATTTTTCCCTCTTCAACGGTAGGTGGGCCTCCGAATGTTGCAGCAATACTTTTCTGTGAGAAATACTTGATTTTCTGGAAAATGTTCTTTTTTCTTCGTCTGTAATTTTGAAGTGCATCTCAACGAACAGTACACACATGGACAAAATTGTTGGTACCTCTGAACATTTTCCAGAAAATCAAGTATTTCTCACAGAAAAGTATTGCTGCAACATTCGGAGGCCCACCTACCGTTGAAAAGGGAAAAATAGAAAAAATAGATTTTCAGTGTGAGAAATCGGAGGTGTGACGTGAGAGCGTGTGGAAACTGTCAGATACGTGGCTCTTCTACGGCTCTGGTTTACCTGGATTCATAAAGGACGTGCCGTCCTTCTCGAAAATGTTTTATTTTAACGTCAAACATTTTTTCTCTGATTTTTATTGGTGTGTCTGGAACAACCGATGCAGAGCCGCAGACAGTTTTCTCTACCGCTCTGATTTGATCGAAAAATGATTCTCCGCTGTAAAAATAAGAGCATTGTTTGCTTGTCTGCCTTCAGAACTCTGAAGACAAATGATGACAAGAAATCTTGAAAAAGTTATTGGGTTCACAGACATTTTCACAAAACCATAAAAAGGTTTTACTCAAACCAGTGAAACAGTGTAGCATCTGTTCATGTGTGTGTGAATATGTGGGCCAATGAACAGAAACGCCAAAATCTTGTGCAAAGTCTTCCAAAAAGTGTGGAAGCTGCTCTAACAACAAAGGGGGACCAACTCCATATTAATCTATGACTTTGAATGCAAAGTCATTAAAGTCCCAGTTGCTGTAATAGTCAGGCGTTCCAATGCATTTGCGCATATATTGTACGCTTCTACAATAAACCAGCATCTGTCTCTTAATAACATGTTCACTCTATCTTTCTAAATACAGACATGTATCCACCATCTGCATTAACATGTATAATTACCTCCCTGATACATTTTGAAGTATGATTTAAGATTTTTAAATGGTAGATATAATAATAATAACAATAACAACAATAATATATACCAAAGGCTTAAATTATTTAAAATATTATAAGCACTGGTGTAATGTTAGTTACATGTTTTGTACATGTATATATGATATGCGATCTCTAAAGTTGGTATCATCTATTCCTCTAATGCAGTTTTTACCACATATTGAAGAGTTTCCAGCACCGGACGTCAAATAAATTATAAATAAACAGTGTTAAAAACTGAACACTGTCAAGAAACATCACAAGTTGTTGGTTACTTTGTTGTCCAGCGGGTGGCGCCAAAAATACGAGTTGGACAAAGCAGTTCAGCTCCAAACAGACGTGGATTTCAAAGATAATTCCATCGTGTTCCCTCCAAACATGTCCAGTTAAATTGCAAACATAGCAAAAATATATCTGGTGCAACAAGTTCTTTGTTTATTTCAATGTCTGCTGCTATTAGGCTGATGATATATTACATGAATTCAGAAGCGAATCTTGCCAGCAGGCAGCTGCTTGGGGCCCCCACACCACTAGATGGCGAACGAGAGCTGACTCTTTAAACTACGGTCATAAACTGGTTAGAGGGGGCCCCAACACACCCTAGGAACACCTCTGCCTTTATTCAACAACTGTATGGCGAACTCTTTATATTATACTGTTGTAGAGTACCGTTTTTAGTTTATTAGTTATTCTGCGTCCACTTTGCTGCTGTCACAACACAAATTATACTAATTAAGGATGATCTTAAATCTTATCTTAAAACTGGTTGTTTGGTGTAAAGCGTTCGATTCTGGAGAAAACACACCAAGTCAGTGTTGTTCAGAAATCTGGTTCCATTCACCACCACTGTAAAGATTTCAATTCCCCTAAAAGCTCACCCATTGAAAGTTTTTACATAACATGTTTATCGATGCGCTTAAGATTTTGCCATAGTTTTGCAATGTAATTGGCCCACAAATTGAAAAAATGTAAAACTGGAGGAGAGTTGCCTGCTGGCTGTTGTGAGAAAAATAGTACCCAAAGAAATATCATCAGCAGCATCATCATCCACAGTCTCTGGAGGTGTGCAGGTCCACTGGTGGTTTGAGTATTAAATCAAAGGGTTGTATATCTTTTGTGACACCTGGTTCCATTCACCACCATTGTAAATAATCTGCAAAGTTTTCAACAATGTCTCACGTCTCAGATCCTGAATTCTGCATAAAAATGGAAATTAACATTGGAATTCCCCATTACATCATGTAGACATGTGATAATCATAAAACATTTTACCCTTACACTGACCCCTGAGTCATCAATGCATGAGAAGTACAAAGGAGTACAAATTAGATAGGTTGTGGTGTAATGTAATTAAAGGAACATTTCAGCAAAAAGTTTGAGTCAATTTTTCTACTTACCCCTATGTATTCCATCAGCATTTTCAATCTATAGTTTTTGGTCCTTTGGTTTAAAATGACCGCTGCAATACTAACAATGAAAATAAATAATAGAACTCAATGGTCACCCAAATAATTTCCATAGATACACATCTTCAGAATTTCTATAGATATACATCTTCTCTCAAACAGGATCCAGCTCATCGTTAAGGTGGTCCAAAATTCTAGATGTTGTTTAGGAGATATGACTAAGCCACTTGTAACCATTTCAGGAAACACCAGGGCTGGTGTATTTTAAGCAGTCATCCTAAACCACATCAACATGTCTGTATGGCCATAATAAAATCTGGATGTAGTTTGAGGAATTTGGTGTTTGTGTACCGTTGTAGCTCCAATGTAAAAAGAAGCTAAATTTGGACAGCTAATCTGTCTAGATGGATTAAATATATGTAAGGTGAGTGGTAATGGTAAATTTGGGTGATTTTTTTGCTAAACTATTTTTAACTGTACATTCAAAGTTCTTGAAGTGTCCCTTGTGCATAATCACATCCACAGACATAGTCAGATATGACCATAACTAATATGGGCTTTTAATTAAAACATCATAAAGCACTTTTGTAAGTGAACTATGTTAGTAAGGGCTCTTTTACAAAGGGAATCCTGATTCGCATTAACTGAACTATATTAACGAGTGCTTTTTTACAGCCTAACTACAGGAAAAAATATAATTGATGTACACCAGGCACCAGCGTGCATTATCTGAACACAATCCAAGGGCAGACGATGCTCAGCATTTGAAATGATCTTATAAAAGACTCACAATGACTCACAAAAACAATGTCATGTTTTCTTATAATCATCACGTTGGAACAAAACCTCATTTCTCCATCGTTTTTGTTTTCTTATATAGCTTTAAAGTTCCAATTGCCCACAGTGTTACAAACAGGCTAATAGGAAAGATTTCTCCTTCTCCTGTAAAGTCCTGTTTCTGGAGATAGAAGGTTTTGTTCTGACGACGACAACATCTTCACCTGATAATCTTTATAATAAATGTTACATTCATTCATACTACATTTGTTATATATGTAAAAAATAAGACAAAATAAAAAGGTTTAAGATATTTTACCTCTCTCCATTGTTCATTATAAACTGAAGACCCAATGATTGTTCCTCCTTGATCTAATAAACGATTTTTATGTAACACTTCCGCCCATTTCACTATTTTACCCATGACTTTCTTCTAGCACGTTCCAAAATCTTCTCCATCACATGCTACACCAGCAATCATCTGCTTCCACAAACCTATAGTCACTTGCGCTGTACCAAACATACTGCTGGCAATGGCACGCTAACAACAACAGTACTTGTATTGTAATATTATATGGCACTTAATAACTATCTGAATGTCAGTTAAATTAAAAGTATTAAATTACAATAAAAATAGAAGTAGAAGTGAATTGTCCGACTAGAGGTTTTAGTATCTTCATAAAAACTGACATAGAACACAATGCCGCTCGCACGACAGTTCGCTTCTACAGAAGCAGTAGTAGTTTGTCCACTCTCAGCTCTATTCTAAAGCATGCCTGGCAACACTTGTTTGGCGACAGAGATGGCATGCCCATTCTGAGCAGCAGGCCTGCAAGCACGGACGGTGGGTGGGTACATCTCTCTGGTCAGCATGTGGCTCGAACGTGCCATCTTGTCTGATTCGGGGGAGGGCGCTGGAGCCAGGCAGTTGCTGCTCCTCTGTAGCCCCATCTGGGAGGCTCTACACCAGGCAGAGTGTTCTCGGAATCCAGGGTTCCTATGTCTCAGGGCTGCAGGGCTCAGACTTTGCCCATGCGTCCTGAGACCGTTTTGACAGGCACCCCCTTCCGTGTCACCTTCACGTGAATGAAGAGCGTGGCTGGAGAGAGACTGGAGCCGTCAGCTTTCAGCAAGTGCACGTGTCGGTAACCTGGGAGATACAGCCCAATAAATAAAAACAGAAAACCACTAAAGTGCAAAGCAAATTCATAACTGTACTTTGCACAAGGTCTGAGCTATTTTTGGTGTCTAAAATTTACTCCAAGCCAAAAGGGTAATGGAGAAAACTAGTACTGCAGGATTTTAGCCTACAGTCATACTGCATTAAACATAACATAGACTTGACATCATGTATGTAAACTGTAAATGTATATTTTAAAAATGCATATAAAATGAAAATGAGCAAAAAAACATTTTAAATATCAGGCTGCAAAGCTGTTGTAGCCTTTGAAAAAATGGTAGAAATGTGTTCATTCTGAAATAAATAAAAGAAATACGGGGCTTAGCTACTAATCCATGTTTACGTTGTTAGAAACATTTAGTATATGAAAATTAAAAAATGGAACATTTAGAAATGTACAAAATTACTAGCAGCTGTAGGTGATTCTAAAGTGAGTATATATAATTAATGTTTATTATATGTATCATTTCAAACATTTCAAACGTGCACCTGTCTGATTCACTTCTTAAAACTTCAGTGTGAATGGGTAGAGTTTAACCATCCCAAGCAGACAGTTTTGATACTTTAACAATTTAAACATAACACATCAAAAAATATAACGTAAATAAAGGAAAAAAAGACAGGTTTTTCCATGATCAGGGACTTCTAACGAAGCACGATTCCATTCAATATTTTTATGGTGGAAACGCTTTTGAGTATTGTTATTATGAAAAAGGAATGGTTGGTTCCATGGTAGTCACTAAATCATTTAAATCAGGTGTGTCAAATGTCCAGCACGTTTAGGAGATTTCCCTGCTCAGAAACACCTGGTTCACCTCACCAGTTAATTGCCAGGTTAGGTGTATTTGTTTGAGTAGGAGAACCATTAAACTGTGCTAGACACCGGTCCACCAGGGCCAGAATTGGACACCAATCATTTAAATGAACAACAGGCAAATCATATTTAACACACACCTATGCGCAAGCTGGTGAAAGGTATGGTGTACTGGCCAACAAAGTCGTTCTTGCTTGTGTGGTCGTGGTCCTCCACCACAAAGCGCACCAGGGCCAGCTCTGGGACCTGCAGCTGGAAGCTCAGTGTGCAGTCCCAGCGAGGGTTAAAACCTGCAGTCACCACAACACACAAGTTACACGCTCGGTTGAGCTGCAAATATCTGTGTAGCCGGGACATTATCTCTGCATAATGGAGTGAGCTTCTCCTTGAAAGATAACAGTCATGAGTAACGGAGACGCTCAGCACTTAATAGTAAATTAGGTTGGATGGCCCTTTGAGGGTGCCAGGGTAAATGTCTGATTCGGAATTCAATACTAATAAACATTATCTCTGGTTTCACTATTACCTCACTGATGGGAGCAGATATCACACTGATAGGACGTCCATTAGTATTGGTTACTTCATCTTGGACAAATGCCTGATGCAGTACAGCAGATAAGGTGTGTTCGATCTATTAAGCAAGCACTAACTGCATGTTACATAGTCAGAATCGATTCTAATACACTTGAGGGGTCAAAAGTTTATAAAACCTCTTGACCAGCAAGAAAATCAGGAGAGCGTTGGTCATACCATTATTGTTGATGCGTTGGGTTTTGGCACGGGCTTTATCGATAGACACTCCATGGATCTCCACCCAAACTAATGGGTCCACGATGGAGTTGGGCTTGTCTGTATTTATTTTGGGTAACTGCTGGGCAGAAATCACCTGTGGGGGACACAGAATAGTTTCTTAAAGGGGGAACTCTTACAGAATTTAATTATTGAGGGTTTGTCAGAGTGATGAGTGAAGGTAATGGGAACTGAGGGTGCCCATAATGCAAATACAGCCATAGCTTGCTAACTTAAAACACCAGCAAACCTATGCATGCTTCCAAATCCCAGGGATCTGTAACTGTATTTAAGCGACAGTTCACCCTAAAATGAAAATTTGATGTTTATTTGCTTACCCCCAGGGCATCCAAGTCGAAGGTGACATT
>JBBKCR010000027.1:5399945-5418384 GCA_037577295.1 Ladigesia roloffi | reverse complement strand
GGGGGGGGGGGGTTGTGGGGTGTGGAAGTCACCTAGTAAGTAAAACACTTGCCTGCGAACCACATGTCCGCTAATTTGCAGGTTGGAACCCCCACTTTCTACCACTGTGACCTTAACCCTCAGTTGCTCCAGGGGGACTGTTCCTGTACCTAATGACTGATGCTGTGGATAAAATGCCCCTTTATTTTTATTAGAAAGCTGTGAGCCATCTACACACGTGGACAAAATTGTTGGTACCTCTGAAATTTTTCCGGAAAATCAAGTATT
This sequence comes from Ladigesia roloffi, assembly GCA_037577295.1. Classification (NCBI taxonomy): domain Eukaryota; kingdom Metazoa; phylum Chordata; class Actinopteri; order Characiformes; family Alestidae; genus Ladigesia; species Ladigesia roloffi. The sequence goes on along the minus strand of JBBKCR010000027.1, from coordinate 5,418,117 downwards.
TCTCACCGAAAAGTATTGCAATAACACATGTTTTGCTTTACACATATTTGTTCTCTTCGTGTGTATTGGAACAAAACAAAAACAGGAAGGAAAAAAAGCAAATTTAACATAATGTCACACAAAACTCAAAAAATGGGCTGGGCAAAATTATTGGCTCCCTTTCAAAATTGTGGATAAATAAGATTGTTTCAAACATGTGATGCTCCTTTAAACTCACCTGGGGCAAGTGACAGATGTGGGAAATATAAAAATCACACCTGAAAGCAGATAAAAATGAAAGAAGCTCACATTGTCTTTGCATTGTGTGTCTGTATGTGCCACACTAAGCATGGACAACAGAAAGAGGAATAGAGAACTGTATGAGGACCTGAGAACCAAAATTGTGGAAAAATATCAACAATCCCAAGGTTACAAGTCCATCTCCAGAGATCTAGATGTGCCTTTGTCCACAGTACGCAACATTTTCAAGACGTTTGCTACCCATGGCACTGCAGCGAACCTCCCTTGGCGTGGATGGAAGAGTAAAATTGATGAAAGGTTGCAACGCAGGATATTCAGGATGGTGGATAAGCAAGTTCCAATGAAATTAAAGCTATGCTGCAGGTTCAGGGAGCATCAGAGTCAGAGCGACAACAGTTTCTGTCAACAGTTAAATGAAATGAAATGCTATGACAGGACACAGAGACATAAAAAAGCAAAATATACTTGAGTAAGCCTGACTGTGTGCAAGGCATCATGAAATCTGAGGATTACTAAAGGATTTTGGGTTACACTGTTGGGCCCAGTGTCAGAGAGCTGGGGATCTTGGGTCTTCCAGCAGGACAATGACCCCAAACATACTTCAAAAAGCTCCAGAAATGGATGGAATAAAGGGCTGGAGATTTCTGAAGTGGCCAGCAATGAGCCCAGGTCTAAATCTAATTGAACACCCTTCCAATATGAGAGACCTGGAGAAGTTTGCAAAGGTATAGTGGTCCAAACATCCGGGTGAGAGGTGTAAGAACCTTATTGATGGTTATAGGAAGTAATATAGGTCATATTTCAGTTATTTTGTCCAAAGGGTGTGCAATGAAATATTAAGTTAAGGGTGCCAATCATTTTGTCCAGCCCATTTTTGGAGTTTTGTGTGGCATTATGTCTAATTTGCATATTTTCCCACACTAAGAAAATAAACATGTAGATAGCAAAACATGTGTTAATGCAATACTTTTCTGTGAGAAAGTCTTTGTCCACATGTGTAAGATAATTAAAACGTTTTAACCATGAATAATATCATGACTTGGGCTGAATCTCTTGAGATTAAACTTTACCTTTAATCTATGTCAAACTGTCCCATGTTACAACATTTGTCAAATGACATGACCTATTCAATTATTTTTGATTGGAAACCTTTAACTGTTATCACTTTTGTACATGCTTTGTCATAAATGTTTGGATTCATTTTGTGTATTCATGCAATTTAACAATTTCCCCTCAATCCAACTAGGAGCACCTGGCTTGCTATGAAGATCTGTGAGATTTTTGCTTGTCTTGCTAAATTTAGATTTTGAACATTGCTGGGTTGATGATGCCACACCTGTCAAAACACCACACGTCCTTTGTGGGAGGGGTGTAACATGCCAAATTGGAGATATTTATCTCATTTTTATGGTTTAGTTGTGTTTAGAAACTGTGAAGGAGACCCATGTGCTGCCTATCTTTGGCCTCTGAAACACTGAATATAGAACAGAATAAAATAGAAATCTTTGTGTATTAAGATGTGCTCCGAATGTAATGCCCAATATCTACCTGTCTAAAAATAATGTTGCTTTTACAATAGGCAACTGCACACTCTCATCCAAAATAATTCCTATATATGCGATCACAATTGTAGAATTGGCAATATGAGTGTTACCTGGTCTGCATTACTATGCCTTTCATTGCTATTATAAAGTTTTATGACAACAATGCATATATTTCATAATGCTATGCTAATTGCCTTAGCCAACTGTAATATATGGTAATATAGAATTTGTGGGGTGTGTTTTTGGCAAAAGATTTGCTCCACCCCTCAGTGCTTATCCCATGGCAATGGCCTTGACCCGAAGGGCTCATTGGCTAGGGGCTAATTGATTAGGGAATCACTGATTAGGGGATAATTGCTGTTGTTGCCTCTGGTAGCTTGTAGCACTAGCCTGTTAAGAATGGAATGTCATAAGCCCCCCTGCCTACTGCCCATCGGCCTGGAGAGATATTTTTATCCCCCCCACCATCTCTATTCTCATTCGCCCTAAAAGGCCTTTCCACACCCTCCACCCAGGGCTCAGAGCGCATGCGCAACGCTTGGGCTCACCCGCACAGCTGACCCACGCGAGCTGCAGGTAAGTCCCATTCATTATGTGTAAATGCTTCGCCTGTAATTTATCACCTTTTTCTTCATGACTCTTTAGTCAAATTACGACAGGAAGCCTCTGGTGTTGCAGTTCGTTCTGTTTTCGAGGACTGTTGCTCATTTTTTTATTTACAGGCTGTAAAGTCATCTGGTGTTTATACACTGGAAGAACTGTAGCTTGGCTGGTGGTTATTTGGTGATACTCGTTCTCGTGGGTTTCCGGGCGCGATGCGCTCCCCCGTGGTTCCAGGGCGAACCGATATGCAGAGAGCAATGGAAACTGCTAGAAACTACTTCTGCACACTCTCTGAGCACTTTTCAGACTTTAATATGGGCCTTTATTTTGTCTTGCAAAGTTCATGCACAAGTGTGCACGAGCATTTGTCCTTGGAATGCTCAGTGCAACATGAGTGATTAAAAGAGAGTAGGAAAAAAATAGACGATAAACATTTCAAGAAAATTAGTATATGAGATGTAGGCATGCAGCTCCACTGCATCTAATCGTAACCTGCATATTTGCGTTCATATTTGTATTCATTTACATATATATGTGTATTGTACACTTACGGTTCTTGGGGAAATGGTATGGGGACTGGTGTCAAATGTTTTGAGGAAAAAAGAGAGTCTGATGAGAGAGTAAGTTGACATATAGGTTACATTAACTTACAAATGCCAGTAAGAATGTGGCTTGTGTTTTTGGCAGCTCATTTAGAGGAGTTGTGGGGAAATGGTAGGAAGTGTTTTGCTGAGAGAGAAATTGAATGAGAATGGGGTTGAATTACAGGTTATATTAACTTACACGTGCCAGTTTGAGAGTGCCTTGTTTTTTTTAAGGCACACTTTAAACTCTTAAGTTAAAAAATTAAGGGCAATTTAAATCTGGCAAATCTGGGGGGAGGGGACTTGTGGACGCTGGCATGAAAGGAGCTGAACTTCAGGCCTGGAGGTATAATGGTGTAATGGAGGTCAGCATTTTCCTTGCTCTGATTCACCCATTCATTAAATCAGATTGGCATCAAGCCCCTCGCGAAGCCCTGCAAGAGCCCAGTCTTGTTGCATTAATTGCAGTTTGTGTCAGAAATGGAATTTAGTTTGGTCTTAGACTGTTAGTTACTGGTTGCTGTTTATTGACCAGAAAATAATGCTCTCAGCATGGCAGGGCATTACTGGTTCAGGTCACTTGGGGAACCAAATATGATGAAAGAAATAAATGTAAATTTTTTTTAAATTCGCCAATACGCTTATATTGCAAAGCACAAGCTAGTAAAGGTGGGCTACTAAAATAATGAATTTCCATTCTGTACCTGAAGCTGAGGTTTGCCATCAGTCTTTAAGGTGACCTTGAGCTATTTATTTACAGTATTGTCTCAACCCTAGTGTCCTAAGGAAATACTCCTTTTTCTTGGACAGGCATAGTCATGAACTGTTTTTATTCTGGTTCTGGCATTAGGAACCATAATCACAGTGGTATGCAAAGATAATGTTGGTGTGTGTGTGTGAAGCGTCTTAAACCATGCTGGCCACACCTACACACACACACACACACTTATACACGCACCCACAGCAGCAGTGCAGGGCAATTCATTCAGCCAGGATTAAGCTGGTCAGTCTTACTGGTGGCTGTGTGTGTATGTGTGTATGTGTGTGTGTGTGTACGTATGTGTATGTGTGTGCTCAGCACATGTCTGCGTCAGATAGAGTTACTGGATTAGTGACTTGTGAGTTTAACTGATCCCAAACATCAACCAACTACATTACCTACCCTTAAAGCACCTTTCACGTGTGTGTCTCCCTCTCTCTCTCTCTCTCTCTCTCTCTCTCTCTCTGTCTCTCTCTCTCTCTGTCTCTCTCTCACTCTAAGCCTCTGTGTCACTTGTCTGCTCACACTGTCATTAACACTGTCTGTGGATGTACACTGTTGGATGCATACATTTTTTGGACATGAAGTCACACTTCACCTTCACCACTTTACAACTATAAGGTAAGTAAAACAGTGCATAGTGAGTGTCGTGTGTGTGTGTGTTTGCACGTGCATGTGTGTATGTAGATATAAAAGTGAAACAGATCATGGATATGTTTGCAACAGTTAGAGTCCTATTCAAAAGTTTGAACACCTGGTCAAATAATTTTGATTTCCCAACTGTCTAAGTGACAATTAGGGAACAGTCATAAATATTTGCATTTGGTAAGTAAATGAGCCAAATACAACGAGCCATGACCAAAATAACATTATAGCGTACGATTTTAATCTTGTCTGTTATTGTGGTTTTACTGTGTGTTGCACTTTGTGCAGTGTACAGTGCTCTTGTGTGCTAGAAAGGTGCCAATAAATATAATGTATTATTATTATTATTATTATTATTATTATGTACAGTACTCAGTAAGACCCCCTGGAAACTTTTGCCACATTTAATTTGAATTAATTGCATTATTATTATTATTATTTCATCATTCTGAACTCTGCAAATGTTTGCAATTAAATACACATATGTGTTTGCTGCAGAGGATGTCCACCTTTCCATACAGCATGTCAGTAGACAAAATGTGAGTTTTCCACATATTTGTTTATGTTGATGTTTTTTATCAGACAAACACACTCACACTCTGCTGTTCTGGTATGAAGAGCTTGGCAGGGGGGGGAATTACCTGCCTAAGCTATTTAAATCACTCAGGTGAAGCACACAGCGCTGCAGGACGAAAGCTATTTAATGTTCCAGGTAGGGCTGCAGCTCTAGGCCATCATGTCTCTTCCTCCACTTTCTCTGCTAAAGAAACATTTTATGGTGAAAAGTAGTTTTCATGGTTTGGGAAATGTCCTTTATTTTCAGTGAAGTGTAATCTTAATGTTACAGCAGACCAAGAAATCTCCATGCTTCCAACATAGTTTGGCAAGAACTTTTTCTATTCCATCATGACTGAGCCCCATTGTACAAAGTGGGCTCCATGAAGTCATAGTGGGATGAGTTTGCTGTGGAAGAACTTGACTGCTCCACACAGAACCCTGATCTCAACCCCATCCAGCACCTTTTGGATGAATTTTAACTGGAACTGAGCCAGGCCTTCTCATCCAACATCAGTGCCTGAGGTCATAAATGCTCTACAGAATGAATGGGCACAAATTCCCACCAAAACTCTAAAATCTCTTGGAAAATCTTCCAAGAAGACTGGATGCAAAGAGGGAACAGCTCCATATTAAAACTTTACATTTGAATACAGTGTCATTAAAGACCCCGTTGGTGTAATGGTCAGATATAGACATATTTTGTCCTTAAAATGTATAATAGGCAAAAGTAAATCCTCCACATTTTTCAACTTTACACCAAATGTAGCCAACCAAATGTAGCCAACCAAGGGTTAACCACCCCTTGGCAAAATGTAGTTTACTCAAGGGTACTATGAGTGTACTTGTTTTATACAAAACAGAGGCAATATACTTGACGTTTACTTTCTATTTACTTTATTTTATATTAGTAAGAATTAAAGTGTGAAGACTTATACTTTATTCTGAAAAAGTATTAGTATACTTTTCTAGTACACTACAAGTACATGGTCTGTATACTTGCTATGCTTGTAGGCAAGTATTCTTAGCTAAGAATTTTATGTGTTAGCATGAGTTGTGTCTGAAATGTGTTTCTTTTGTTTACTGCTAGGGCTACAGGGCTACTAGTAATTTAATCTGCATGTCATTAGGCCGTCTATGCCTGTGAAACAGTGTCAGAAACTTCAAAAGCAAGTCTGTTTGAGATTATTCAACCGGTTGACACGGTTGGAGGTATGAGCTTTTAGGCCTGAAGTTTGCATGATCCTAGCATTAACCCCTATTACTTATTAGCTAATCTCGTAGCTTAGATACGAAACCAAAGAAGCAAACATTGTAGCCTATGAGATGCATTTTGGCACCACAGGAAAAATGAAAAAGTTATTGTTGAACCTTTTATAGCATTTTTATTTGAATTCATGCAGACATGTATAGTGACTTTCGGGTGCATAAATGTTTGGTTGGTGAAATGAGCGACTAGCTCTAGCATTGCACCATCTCTGTTTTTGGGCTGCATTAGTTTGGCAGCTATTTATATTGTTGAAATTGTCTACTTTTTTAAATAAAATGTTACACTTACTACTCACTGGACACTTAATTAGAACCTGCATTCTCCTGTAACACTGTTTACTACCAGTATAAAGCACCCAAACGACCAGTCACTGTTATTCAAGATATAAGATGTATTTATTTGTGACATGCATAGTCATACAGGTACAACATGCAGAGAAATCCTGAACCGCTCCTTATGACTGTGCAGACATTTTTAAGACAAATTATATTTTGAATATAAAAATCTGGAATTGAGACAAAATAAATAAAAAATAAATAAGTAAAGTACAAGTATGTATCTGTCTAAATGTAAGTACAATAAAATGGTAAGATTAAAACATTTCTAACACATGAGTCTATATTAGTCTATATAAAGTAAACATCTAAAGTATAATTCTGCACTTGCCCTTTGCGGTTATTCGATGCTGCTAACTGTCCTCTGCCGCAAGAACAAGGATATGAGTTCAGTGCAACATATGCACATATGCAATGATCTGAATATACAGTGCAAAATTTAATTCTGTTAAACTAAGTTTCACATCCCACTTACATCAATTGAACTCCGCTATATTGTCTATTTATATTACTGTTCTGTCATCCCTTGCACTCTGATCAATGCTGTAACTGCCTTCTGTGCAGTAATCATACCTATAATGCAACACTCATCACTCCAGAAGGTTTATTTAATGTCCACACTATTAATTGCTTGTCTATTGTCCCCTACTCTTTGTTGAATGTTTTATGTATATTGCACCATGGTTTGTGAGAAGTGTTGTCTCCACTCATTATGTACATGTACGCAGCTGCTGATGACAATGAAGCATAACATCGAACATTGAACCTTGAGGTGTTTGTATCAGAGTTTGAAATCGATATTGATCCTGGAGGAAGTTAGGTTACCTAACCTCACAGCAGAGTTTGAGGCAGTTGTGTGTAAGTTTAGGCACATACTTTGCACGACATTAATTGATGGGTTTAAACTGTGTTAGCACCAAGTCTGCCGTTGCAGTCAGGGGAAGCTGCAAATTCTTGCTCCTCTCATTTTTATTTCGTGTGGCAGCAGTTAATCATCTAACGAAGCCGTTAATACCTTGAGTGCCCCAGAGATCCAGCGGCCTTTGACAGAGCGGTGCTCCGGTTGGGGAATATGCTCCCTCTCCATCCTGGGTTAAGTACGGCTGGCTATGTGCTCTATTGTTGGAAGGAGCCTATTGTGTTTCAGCTGGGAGCCTGGATAGGCCAGGAATGCTGACGCTAACAGTTCGCATATTTGAGAGCTGCAGAGGCCCACACCCACTCCTAAACACACACACACGAACAAATTGCATATTTATTTAATAGGAATCAAATATTAACTCAACCATAGTAGATTCCCGTTGTGCCGACACTCCACATCTGAGGTCCATCACCAACCCGCCCAGACAATGTCGGTGTCTGTCTGATAAGGCGAAGATGTAATTATTTATGTATGGGTCCTGGAGCTTGGCATTGTTTGTGTCGTACCAGCATCTTGACGACCAGGTAACCATGGGTGACCGTGCCCGCACAGAGCCAGGAGCGACGGGGTGATTATGGCTCTGTGGTGAAAAGTCCAGCCCAAGCCCTGTTTAGGTAAAGGCAGCTCATTAAATCAGTTCTAAATATGACTAACAGTTGCTAAAATAGCACACTGCTCTTCCCTTGACCCCTACATTTGCCCCACCCCATGCTTAAACACTTCGAGGATCTGCAGATTCATGCACTTATCACTGTTCTTTTCAGAATGCTGTGGGATTAGGAGGCACTTGGTCCTGACAACTGTTGATCTTTATAAAGTCTGTTTCTGATAGATGGACACATCGAGGTGCAGTTAATGGATGAATGAATGAATAGTTGTGGATGAGTAATATATGATAAAGACATGATTGAGGAGAACACCATTTGATTTTTATTTAGATAGATGTAAAAATGCGCTTGCAAAGTTTGCAAGTTTGTTTATAAGCTACATATACAGTGGTGCCTTGACTGACGACTTAAATTTCTCGCACTCAAAATGTGAAACTAAACAGCTAGACACCTTTCCAACACCCTCTCGTTTGCCATAATAGCTCCCAGAGGTCCATAAAACCGGAGCTGAAAACCGTTCACCTCTGACAAAAGTAATGGGCCACCTGGGCGAGGTGAATGGTTTTGGCTAATAACCCTGGATATCTGGGGGTGTTTTTTTTAACTTGAAATACATTAAAATCCCAAATTTAGAGTCACCATTTGTAAAAGTGCAACATTTAGATTTAGAGCACAACAGTTTTTTCTTTATTTTAACAGGTTTAATGAAATGTTGTTGTGTTTTTTTTTAAACGTGGCTAGGTTTTCTGAAGTTTGATTGTGTTTTCTAAAGTATGGTTGTGTTTTCTGAAATTGTTGGAGCTTGTAACTGAAAATACTCGTATGTCCCACCCCCATTGAAATGAATTGAAATGTCATTCATCCCTTCCAGACCTCCCAAAAACACTGCATTTTTTTGTTTATGTTTAACACAAATGTGCTTATAAATAACAAATACAATAGAATGTACTGAAATAAACTGGTTTTGTTAATGTAACGTACAGCATTTGCCTTGGAAATCAGATGACTTGAAAATGCTTCATCTCTTATAATTCTTGCTAAAAATTTGAGGTGAGCCTTGCCTGAACACGAGTGAATGCCGGTCCTCTTTATAAAATTCTGGAACCTGCCCGACTGGCTGTTAGCGGCTCATCTGATGTCTTGTCCATCAATGTCTCGAGTCTTCTAGCAGATTGTATCCTCCATTAAAGGATAGATGTCCGTTTTTTAGAAAATATTTGAATGCCCTTGGCTGGCATTATAGCTTTTAGCAGTGCAGACTGAAGAAGCGTGATGCCCATACTGCTTCACCACGTCAACTAGACGTACACCTTGGTCATGTTTTTCGGTAATTTCTTTCTTTAATTCAATGCACATTACCCTTTTTTGTCAGCACTGTCCTTCTTAGAATTTCCTTTTGCAAAATAACTGCACATATGCTTGTGACTCATTTTAGTTCTCAACTCAAACCAAAAATTAGGCTGATAGAAAGGCTTGTATCTCGAAACTTGTTAGTTGAAACACTCGTATGGGAAGGTACCACTGTACATCATTGCTCTGAAAGAAAATGTACATTTTGTTTGTAGCTTCTACCATTTCTGAGCGATTAGTTTGAAAGCAGAGTGAGTGCAATTGTTTGAGCTCACTCCACAGGCAGGGTTTACTGGAACTGGGTCTGGTTGTAGCTTGGGCTGGGCAATATAACTTTTTCATTAGGCTGAATATTACATTACAATATCTTAATTATCCTTTCCAGTCATAGTGTGGATATCATTAAACCATGTGCATGATTCACAAAATGGAATTTAAAATCTGCCTGCTCTTATAAAAAGAAACCGAGCCAGCTGGGCATGCCCATATATCTGTTTATTCTTTTTAAATTTTCATATTTTTTTTCTATTTCCAGTTACATATTTGAGAATCTTTGAATGGTACGCTTGTATTTCAGTTTATTACATTTTATGATATGATGGTCAACATAGTTGCTTGGTTAGTTAGTTTTATTTGGTATTTCTCAATGTGTCATAATATATAAAAATTATATTTTATGATTGTGCTGAAATAGTATTTCAGGGTGTAAAAATGTTTTATAGGTACTGGCTTGAACTTGTATAACTTACTCTTCTGTTTGCAGAAGAAGTGTGTCCTCTGTAGAGTCCATGGACTTAATTTGGTTTTGAAAATCAACAAAAAATGTAATTTGACCAAGGCTGAGTGAATTTTTCATGCGGCTATATAACTGATCGTGACAGTTCTGAATTACTCAAAGCTGGAAGTGGCTCATAGTGCCAGGAGAAATTTAACGAAGGGAATGCGGTCGAGCGGTTAGGTGTTGTTAAAGAGGCCAGTTTGCTGAGCAGGCGGCCTGCTGCGAAAGGTTGCTGAGCTGAGCTGAGTTGAGTATCAAAGGTTTTGAATTACAGTGCAAGGGGAGATTCCCAAATGCTAGAGCAGCACACCACACCAGGTCATCTTACCGAGAGAGAGGATGGAAAAGATGGATGGTTCTTTTTAGACGGCATGCAGTTTTGAGAATAGATGGAGGTGGGTGCTAATTTTATAGCTGACACATTTAACAGGTGGATACGGTTATCTTAAACTCTGAGTGGTGTGTGAACGCTTCGTTTTTGCCTCTTCTGGGAGGTTGAATATCACACGCTGATCTGGTATGTGTGTGTGTGTGTGTTTAATAGTGTGTGAAAGTGTGTGCAGTAATATATGCTTCATTGATTTATCTGTAGATGCTAATGAAGGGTGGCACCAGTTTACTCAGGGCACTGTGGAATGGCACTTTAATGAATGAGTACCTTCCGAGTTGACGAAGGTTTGAGGTTAAAGCATTAACTGATGCTTCTCTGATTTCTCAACAGTGCCAGGTCCTTGTGCGGTGATGGACAACTGTCTGCTGAGCGGAGCCATTTCCTCTCGCCACTGCTGATTGGTCAGGGCCTTTTGTTGTGTTGACTCCTCCCCCATCCCTGTTTGAAGTGTGGATTTAACGGGACTCCTTTGAGGGTCCTTTCATAAATGCTTCTTCGACCTGCCGCAAGAACTATTCCCTAGAAGACAGACGAAGGACGAGATGGATGCAATGGAAAACCCCGCCCTGGAGTCCAGAGCTGAGCGAATCGCCCGCTACAAAGCCGAGAGGAGGCGGGAGCTGGCGGAGCGCTATGGCAACCAGGAGGAGGAGCTGCCCTCTAAGTGTACAAGGAGGGAGAGGGAAGGGCGCGGCAGCCGCCGCAACTCCGCCCCACTCGCAGACAGGAGCCAGTCAGGTGGGATAAATGGCATGAGGGCTCATGGCACAGGGCCAGCCGAGGAGCAGCAACCTCCCATCAAAATTTCCAACGGATATGAGGGGGATGCTAAACTGGAGAATACTTACCTGAACAGGTTAGTATCACCTCCTTACCTTCGTACATGAGTGTGTTTGATATAAAATGTTTATAGTGACTTTTATTCTGTTATTGATTGAACACTCCTCCCTTTATGTTATTATTTTTAATTTAATTACTTCTGTAAGTAACATACTTGCATAAGTGAAGGGGCAACTGCTGTTCCTGAACCACAGAGCCCAGGAGCTTAATGGAATCTGAAAGAATAAAGAGAATTTACATTACAGTCCAAATGGCACATTTTATCAAGACAATTTAAGTGTGCACAAAAGACATAAGTAATATAATATTCAGCACAGAAGGAGTTAATTGTTAATATAATATTCATAAGAATGACCTTGACCACTTTCAAGGTATAAGGTTAGGCAGAAATCAATACAGTAAGAAAGTTTGGGGTGCAGCTCACGTATTAAATTCTACTTATGTCCCGTTTTGCATCAGCAAATAAAGCAGCTATTCCTATATTACTAAAGAAAAATCTCGTCAGGAAAGATCCCATGTGACTGCGCTTTTCCATCCATCTGTCCATTCATCCCTCCATCCTTCCATCCCTTCATCCTACATTCCCTCCACCCATCATTAACTTGGGATGCGCGTTGTGCTGATGCCTATCCCAGCACTCGAAGGGCGAAATGCGGAGAAAATGCCTGGACAGTTTGCAAGTCCATCACAGGGTGTACTGTGCCTTTTAAGACTGATATATTTAAATAGATCTTATCCGATTGGCTGCCCTGTATTACAGTTGATTTAAAAAGCAGTTGTGACTGAAATATTCATTATAACTTCATATAAGGAGTAGCTTTGTCTGTCTTGGGCTGAATTGGTGGATTCCTGTAAATTATATATATAATTATATATTTATAATTATATATTTAAATTAGTGACTTTCACTATCCCAGGGACACTTTACAAGGGGAGGGGGCTTGGAGGATAAAAAGGCACACTAAAAAATAGACGGAGGGAAATATTTGCATCTTAGTTTCCATGTTTAGACTGTGTGGGCTCGGGAGTGGTCTGTAATCTTTTAAAATTTGTGTTCATTACTTAAAACTTTCACACGTGAATTATCCTGGCTCTGAATGTATTTCATGATGAGATGTTAAATGGTGTGAATGGGTAGTATGGGGTGACACAATTGGCCTACTTTTACATGCCTGTTTACTTTAACTTTATTAATAATTTGGCATTTTTTGAGATTATGTGCTGACAGCATAGGCGTTTTATTGGTCAGGCTGTATTACAGTTGCACCCATGTTTAATTTGGAGCAGCTGTATATAGCCGTGATTTGGCAGTTGTCTTTCAGAGGTTGTTACTTTTTTGAGGTTTTGTGGTCACAGAGAATCTTCATGACCCTCTATGTTTCACTCTCGACTGTCACTCACATTCATACCCATCCATTACTCTTCTGCATGTCCACCTCTGCTGCAGCTTGTCTCACCTGTGCTGTGATGCTCCACGCTTTGTGTCAGTTCCAACCCAAAATAGAATGAAGGCCGTCACTTTTGCCTGGGAAAGACCTGCAGTTTTTACAGTCTGACTGCAGTAATTGTAGAGTGAAAGGTCTTCTGTTCTGTGCTGAAACTGGAGCTCCCTCAGTAATAATATGTTTATAAAAATAAGTGGCCCTTGGCTTGGGTGTGCAGTGCTAGGGAAAACCTCTCATTGGTATAAACTCTTAAAATTAAAAGTACCATTAGGAGCTTAAACAGTTCTTTGGTGTAGTGCCATAGAACCATTTTTGGTCTTCTAAAAAAACTTCCCATGGATGGTTTGTTAAATAAAGATGTTAATATATGAAATGTGGGAAGCTTATTAAATTAAAATAAACACAAAATAATTCAAAGATCAGCCTTTATTTAATAAATAAATCACATCACAGTGTTGACATAACTAATACTGGCCTGAACTGACTCATTAATTTCAAGGGACTTATAACTTCTTATCACATTTTTATGACTGTATGTCCCAAAAGAAGTCAAAGAGGTCAACACCATTATCCATTGTCCAGTGCTTATGACTGTGATCCCTCATCAACCCTGTCTTCAAAATGGGCTGATTTTAAAGCTTTTGGTTTTAAACTGGACTTCTTTTTCTTCATAATACTGCTACGTTGTTTTAAATAATAAGAAAATTAGAGTTTTCCATGAATACATCATTATACATATATTATGGTTAAAATGCTCTGAAATAATAAGGGTAGATAAGAGTTCTAGTTATCAGCTACTCATTCAGGAGCCTGTAAAATGTTTTTCTATTTTTAAATGTTTTTTTTTAGGCTAGCCCCAGCTGGTAATAGGTAATAAACCTAAAATAGACAGTAGTTATTGCTGTGTGCCATGTTGTTAGTGAGTGTGGTGCCAGTTAATAACCAGCCTGTGATCTTTCTTTCCAGGCTTCCTACGTGAAATCGGACTCAACATTTGGGAAATTAGACCGATTATACCTCGTCAAATTCAAAAACTTATTGAGCAAAATCAGCGCTTTATAGTAATCCACAATCCACCTTCACAGTCGTGTTTCACTGGTAAACAGCCTCATTCATTCCATCCACTGTTGTACAGGCTATTTACTAGACAAAGTCTACCTCCTTTCGTCCCTTCTCTCTTGTGTTCCGACATCTTTTCACTGCTCTCAGCCTCTCCCCTCTCTCCATTGCCTCTCTCCAGGCAGTGTGCGTTGGATTCGTCCAGCATGCTTTCTGGGGGAGACCCTCCAGAACCCCAGGGCCCCTCGGCCCCAGATGTTCTCCAGCTACACACCCACGTATCGGTGGGCAAGCTGAAGAACACCCTTCTTCAGCAAAGCAGGAGCTCAGCTCCCACGGAGAAAGTGTATGGACATGTGTGCTTGTCTCCTTTCTTTGCAGTTTGATGAAATGATGCTTGCTACTAGAACAACTTCTGGATGTGTGTGTAGTGAAAATGCTGGTGTGTCTAATCGTGTCTAAACTGGAGGTAGACATGAAGAACTACAAGATGGATGTTGATAAGTCACTTGGGACTGTGGCTGTCCTTAGTTTCACAGATAACTCTGTAAATGAGCTTCAGTGAACTGTTAACCCCTCGAATGTATTAACAATTTTGGGGTAAATACACTTTAAATCACTGGATTTCATAAAATATTTTTGACTGACCATCTCAGATTTGCCTTACTTATTCAGGGTGTAGTGCCAACATGTGCTGTAGATAGTTGCGATTTTTAAGAGGTATAGATGTTACAAATGGGTGGTTTCATTTTTGCCATAAAATGAATGAAAGAGAAAAGAGTGAGTAAATATTTCTATGTACAGATGTTGGATATACAGTAACGTTCCTTTACTTTCCAAGAGCGTATAGAGAAAAAACATGTTGTGATGTGGTAAAAAATGCCTAGAAATATTTCTATAGTGTAAACCCTAAATATGCTTCCAAATATGCTCCCAAAACAGGTTAATGTCATTTTAAGCTCCGCTTCAAGAAATTTTATTTTTGTACTATTGTATTCGTATTTTACAGTTTACAGCTAACTCCCGCAAAACTAGAAAGTAAATACTGGAGTTATCGCTGTATAGAATGTACTGTAATTAGTGCACTGGCAATTTCTTTGGCAACTTTGACATCTACACTATATGGACAAAACCAATGAATTAGTTGTAATTCAGTGGGCCCCTTACTCCCAGTGAAGGGCAATCTTAATGCTTCCTTATACCAAGACATTTAGGACAACGCTATTTTTGTCAACTTTGTGGACACGCTTTGGGAAAGAACATTTTCTACTCCAGCATGACTGTGTCCCAGTGCACAAATCGAACTCATAAAGACGTGGTTGTATGAATTCAGTGTGGAAGAACAGACTGGTCCTGGCTGGAGGTCGACCGATATGGGTTTTTCAGTAGCCAATGCCGATATTTTGGATTCAGGGTCAGCCGATGGCCGATATATGCTACCGATATTTTTTGCCAAATAATTGAACGTTTCCCCCTCTATTGGATGTAAAATATCACACAAATAACACAAAGAATGATACACAAAATTTCTCAACTTGCCATTTATTGAATAATGACTTAAATATAAATATAAACTTAAATAACAAAAAAAAAAACCTTAACAATAACAATATAATTAAATAATCGTTTAAACTTGTAAACAATAAACACAGCAGCATCAAAATCTTTTAGTGCCATTCTTGAGGTAAGGAACATTTTAAAACATGCACATTCCTTTTTGTATTGTGTTCAATTTTGATCCCACTTCCAGTCTTTGAGTCTTTTTACTCCCACCCAGTACTCCCAGTTTAAGAGCTGCAGGTTGTCGTGCAGGAAACACAAACATTCTGCATTTTCTCCTGTGAGCTGACTCCTCTTCTGATCATAGATCATTCCAATCTCACTAAATACTCTCTCACTGGGAACAGAGACTGGGGTCAAGTACAAGCAGAACAGGCCACGTTTTCCACAGCAACAATAATACTGTTATAGGTTTAAAGGGGAACCAACTCCATATTAAAGTCTATGAATTTGAATAAAATGTCATTAAAATCTCTTTGTGTAATGGTCCGGCATCCCAGTACTTTTGTCCATATAGTGTATTGTGTAACTCGGGCATGTGATAAGCCTATAATCGGCACAGTGACTTTATTTACTAAGAGCAGCAAATAACTCTGACATGGTCAGTTGAGTGCCTTTGTGTTTTCACAGAGATTGACCTTAGTGTTAAAGCTATTTGCACTTCATTGATGGTGTTTTGTAACATTTAAAAAAGGCAGCAGCTGGAAAGTAGCAATAATTCTCTCTCTCGTTCTTGTTTCTTCCCTCTCTCCCTAATCCAGTTGTGCAGATGGTACTGATGCAAACCTGGAGCTGATTCTGAAAGCAGGTCCTGAGGGCGGGCGCAGGCGTACTCGGCGGTATCTGCCCACTGGAAGCCGTAAAACAAACGAGCGCTTCCGAACCCAGCCTGTCACAGCCTACGAGATGCAGGAGAGCTGCGGGTATGGACCTGTTTTTGCATGTCTTCACATGGGTCTGCGGTATGTGTGGCAGGGTGTGGGTGACTACATTTGGGGGTTATTTTGATCCTATTTGTCACTTTTTGTGGCAATATTCGTCACAGTTAGGTCATGTTTTCATACATTCTCACTCACAGGCTTTCTCAACAACAGCTTTAAAATGTGCTCCTTGGGGCAGCTGGTGGCCTGGTGTTTAGGGAGATACCCCTGCCATTAGAAGGTTGTGGGTTCCAATCCCAGGACTGCTAGTGGTACCACTGAATTACCTGTGAACAAGATACTGTCCCCACACACACTGCTCTCACAATAGTAACAGCCCACTTAAATGTGCTGTGGTGTGTCCACACATGACTTGAAGTACCACTTTACTTTAACCCCTTAAATTACAAACATTATATTATGGTTCACTATTCAGTAGCTACTATGAAATTAATATATTAATATATATTAATATGGACTTTATACGCTGATCAGCCACAACATTAAATCCCCTGACATGTGCGCGGTCAGTTTTTGAAGTTGATGTGTTAGAAGCAGAAAAATGGATCTGAGTGACTTCGGATTAAGGCTAAACTTGTGGGGTGCGCCGGATATACAGTGGTCAGTACCTGCCATAATTGGCCCAAGGAAGAACAACTAGTGTACCGTTAACAGTATAGGATGCAAATGTAGGGGGTGTGGTCTAATTCCATTTGAAAGAATGATTGTAGAATACACAGTGCTTTGCAGATCGGTCAGAGTACCCATGCTGACCCCTGTCTACAGTCGAAAAAACCCTTGTGGTCATGTGAGCATCAAGATGCACTTTAGGAAAATGAGAGTCCTGGCATTCATGTGGATGTTCCTTTGAAACATATCACCTACCTAAACATTGTTACAGACCTAACACTATTAATCCCTAACGTCAGGGGCCTCTTTTGCAGGAGCATACTGCAGTTATTGTTCAGAAGTGGTTTGAGGAACTAGACAAAAGTTCAAGATGTTGAATTGGCCTCAAATTCTGCTTGCCTCAATCTAATATAGTGTCTGTGGGAGTTGTTGGACAAACTTGTCCAACGTATGTAGACATGAGGCAACTTACCGTAGTTAAAGGATCTGCTGCTGATTTCTTGCAGATACCACAGTACCTCCAGAGGGACCTCAGGAGGCCCTTACACAACACAAAGATGTGGTGTTAATGTTATGAATGATTGGTGTATGCTGTGAAATTATTTTACTCAGTTCAAAGAATACATATTGTTGACTGAAATGCTTACTGTTCTTTTTTCTAAACATTGTGAAACTGCAATTACCAACAATGTCTTTAAAAAAATGACTTTTCTGAATCTTTATATGTATTTTTAAAGTAATTGTAATTATGAAACACACAGTATTTTTTATAAACAGTAGATTATAAAAACATACTTAGTACAGTGTCTAAAAACACTGTGTGCTAGTTTGAAATGGATATATGCACTGGAGATATCTGGACCAACAGAAATAAAAGACCTGGCTGTATTTGAAAGGTTAAACATTAATGTCCATGTTCGTAGAGAGTGTAGGACTGATGCAGTTGACTGAACTGAAAAACACTGTAATGATAAACACTGTAATGATAAACACTGCAATGATAAACACTGCAATGATAAACACTGCCATGATAAACACTGTAATGATAAACACTGTAATGATAAACACTGCAATGATAAACACTGCAATGATAAACACTGCAATGATAAACACTGCAATGATAAACACTGCAA
>JBBKCR010000027.1:5364561-5377247 GCA_037577295.1 Ladigesia roloffi | reverse complement strand
TCTCTCTCTCTCTCTCTCTCTCTCCACTTATACTGTCCTCCGTACATATAAACAGTAATGAGTGTCAGTTTATCTATGTATGCATGTCCATAAGTGCATGTGTGTGCTTATATGCATTTGTGTGTGCATTTATGTGCATGCATGTGTACTCATGTCTGTGTGTGTGTATGTCTGAGTATGTGAGTCTGTGTGTTTTCACCAAGCTATGTGCCTGCCTGCATGCATGTATATTTGTATGTATGTGTTCTCATGCGTGTCTGTGTGTGTGCGCCTATGTGTATGTGCATGTGTATGTTAACTCATGCGTGTGTATGTACCCGTGCCTGCATCTGTGTGCGGGTACTTGTATGTCCGTGTGTTTGCGCGCGTGTGGTGCTGATTTTGCCTCTCTTGCTGTTTGTAGTCTATGATGCTGGATCCAGACGGAGGGGGCATGTCTCCCAGCTCCAAACCACACATCTGTGAGCACTGCAACGCAGCCTTCCGCAGCTCCTACCACCTCCGCAGACACGTCCTCATTCACACGGGTTAGTCCTCTCTGGGTGCTGATGCTGAGCTAGGGTGTTACAGTTATACTTCTACACATTGCAATTGATAACATGGTATATAACAGGGGTATTTGAATTAAGACACTTCGAAACACACACATCCACAAACAAAGCGTGTATGGAGATATAATGTGCATCAGCACAATTATTATTATTGTTATTATTAAAACGTTATGTAGCAGAAAATCTAAAGTTGCATTTTTCTTAAGAAGTGATTTTGACCAACTTCCCGTAGTTGAGATCAAAATAAGATTTCGCACAGCAGCGCCCCCTGTCTGCAGACACTGTCCAAAATAACGCTCCATGAAAATGAATTCACCAGACTGTTCACGGGTCCGGAGAGAACCAGCACCGGATCCGGACCACGGTCCGCCATCTTGGTGATGCCGGGTATATAATATATTGAAAGGATCACATTATATAGAAATATGATTGCAATACTAAGGTTTTTTGCATCATGCATGTCCTAACCCCTCCACAGACACGCTTTATAATTAAAATACAAGCATGACATTTTGTGCAGACTGTTGCTTAATTTTTGGCGATAGTTATTTATCTTAAAAATATAGTAGTTACAGCTTTTACAAGAAATCTTCTCTATAGAAAATGTGCACATTTTCTTAATATTTTTTCATGTATACAAAACCAACACAATGCCTGTATTTAAAATGTATCTAACCGAGATTTGTTATTTTCATCCTGACCACTCTGTGGTACAAAAGGAGGGGACTTGAATGTTCTGCATGACTTTTACTAGTTATATTTAATCAACTGATTAGCATTTAAGTAGTATGTTATCACAGAATTTTTTTAACTAAGGTATGGAGGAGTCCTTTTGAACAAAAGAGACAAAAAATAAAGAACTCATGTCCACTCACCTGTGTTCTGCTCTTCACAGGTGAAAGACCTTTCAGGTGTAGTCAATGTAACATGAGCTTCATTCAGAAATACCTCCTACAGAGACACGAGAAGATCCACAGTGGTGAGCTACACACACACACACACACACACACACACACACACACACACACACACACACACACACACACACACACACACACACAGCTGTCCATTTCTGTGTTTAGCTCGTTTCTCTCCAGCTGTTTCTTGCTCACTCTTTCCCTCTCAATCCCTATTTTATCCCTCAATTTTTTTGTTTCTCTCCCTCTCTCTTTCTCACACTCTTTCTCCTCCTCTCTTTCTCTCTCTCTCTGTTCATCTCTACCCCCCCCTTGTTCTTTCTCCCTCTGACTGTTTCTCTCTCTCTCATCCTCACTTTTTCTCTCACTCTCCCACTCTGTTTCTTTCTCCCCATCTCTCATTCTCTTTCTCTCTCTCTATTTCTCTGTACCTGTCTCTTTCTCTCTTTCTCTGCCTCTGTCTTTTTCCCCTCTTTCCCCCACTCATGGGTAAAAGTTTTCTGTCGTTATGACTGATCTCCATCAGCGGAGGGCACTAAAGCTCACTTATAAGATTGATGCAGATCTGAAGAGAAAACATTTTGGGGGTTTAGAGTCAGGGGGTAAACAAATGCTGTGACAGCATATGCTTCTGTTAAACGAAGGTACAGATCAGAAAACCTAATTGATCCTGGAAGAAATTGCTTTGTAAAGGCAGAAATGCCGTTGAGCTGGCCTGAACGGGGATTGAACCCACGACCTTGGTGGTGTTAGCACCACGCGCTAACCAACTGAGCTAGCCGGCCTAAATAATGGCATTTAGTGTGCGCAACTAGGGACTTGGGGGGTAATGGACAACACAGCTTTAAATTTTGATGCATGGATGGGGTGGAATGGGCCCGTGACACAGAGCATTTGGTTAAAAATATATCTAGATTTTTTTTGCATTTGTTTGTTTAATTAAATCATCGTTTTGTTTACATTTGTTTGTCCAGGAGAGAAGCCTTTCAGCTGTGACCAGTGTAACATGCGCTTCATTCAGAAATACCACATGGAGAGACACAAAAGAACTCACAGTGGAGAAAAGCCATACAAGTGTGACACCTGCCAACAGGTGAGCCTCAGTCCAGCCAGCATTCTCAGCTGCAAACAGCTATACAAAACTGACACAGCTGTCCTTGCAACACAAAAAATGAGTTCAGGGCAGAGGTGCACGGCTCTGGTCCTGGAGGGCAGGTGTCCAGCTTACCCAGTAAACCCCCCACTTATAACCAACTAATTAACATGATATAAACGTATATATAACATTTTCTCACTTTTTTCTCTAGGTAGTTATCTTAGTAGTCATTTTAAGTAGACTTGCTTATGGACTTTTTGACACAGTTTAAAGTTTGTTTTTTCACTTGTCCGAAGCAAACTCTTGGTTGATGGAAAACAATTGAATGTATGTCTTTAATTGTATTTCAATTGGCTATTAAAACTCAAAAATAAGAGTTAAAATTATTGTCTGAAACCAGAACTGAAATTCAGGAGACACACCAAAAAACAAAAAAGCTGACATGATGGTTAAGATATATAGAAAAATTCGAGTTACACCACAGATCCATTTCTATGACAGTGGCGTATCCTGAATTTGTTTGAATGTGACTTGTTGAAACCGTTTTGGCGGATATCTAGTTTTTAAATGATGTAGGGTTTCTCTGTCGGGAAATTAATAGTGTGTACATTTTCTGTTCCCCAATTTCCTCAGTATTTTTCCAGGACGGATCGGTTGTTGAAGCACAAGCGGACGTGCGGAGACGCCATTAAGAAGGGTCTGGATGGCGGGGAGCTAGATTTGGGCACCGAGGCCGATGGGGGCCACGGCAGCTACGGAATCACTCAGGGAAACACGGCTGCCCCTGGCCGCAAACGGGGCAAGTCCAAAAATGCTGGCGAGGCGGGTGAACGCAAGCGCAAGAGGGCAAGCGGGGCCATGGGGCCCCCACATGGTCAGGGGATGGAGGGGTACAGTCTGCATGACTTCAGCACTGTGGAGAACCATGGGGGGGGTTCATTATCGTCTTCATCATCTTTAGCAGGAGCAGCCCAGCTTGGGCCCAGCATGCATGGGGAACATGGTCGGGCACCCAAAATGGTCTTCAAGAAGGGGAATAGAAAGGGTATGGAGAAAAATGGCCATGCTGCAGGCCAGCCCAAGCATGATAGCATGGAACTTGACGGCATGGGCCTCCTCCAGGGTCCGGGGGCAAAAACGGGTCCCACCAGCAGCAGCAACTATGACGATGCCATGCAGTTCTTGAAGAAGCGGCGGTACCTAAATGCAGCCAATAATGGAGTAGGAGGGACAGGGGGCGGAGCTTCTGAATACGATGTGAGCGTAACCCACCTTCAACCCCAGCCAACAGTCATTCAAGGTGTTGTTTCTGGGGTGATGGATGGTGACGCCTCCTTGGGACTGCTCGACTCCACTCATTTGGTGGACATCAAGCAGGACAAGTCGGTCATTCCAGACGAGGTCCTACAAAGCTTGCTGGACCACTATGCCCACAAGTCTGACGTGACCTTTGACCTTTCTGACCCTCACCATGGGTCTGGGGAAGGTGTGGACCATCTGGGCCATGAGGAGGAGCCTCCTAGTCCTGGGGGTGGAGACAAAATGGCCATCATGCATGAGTATTCTCGCTTTCTTTTGCAGGCGCTTGAACGGACCAGCCATAGTAGCGGCTTCTCTCTAGGCCCTGGGCCTTCCCCTGGCGCTGCTGTATCTTTCTCAGCTCCTGGGACGCTCCTTTCAGACAAGCATGTGTACACCACCTCGCCTCTGGAGTACTCCTTCGCACAGCCGGTCTCGTCGTCCTCTTCTCCTTCCCTCAGCTCGTCTGTGCCAAAGTCCCACTTCGGGCTAATAGGGAGCTCATCGCCTCAGCAGGGTTTCCACGTCTCCGGCCTGGAACCCTCAGCCCACTCCCAGTCCCAGCAGCAGCAGCAGCAGCTCACTCCGTCCCAGGAGCTCACAGAGCAGCTGGAGAAACAGCACGTCTCCCCGCCTCCTCCACCTCACACCCCTAACGCCAACGCCTACCAGATCCAGCGGGCCCCCGCTGACCTCGGGTCCCAGAAGGAGCTCCAGGGCCCTAAAACCGGAGTCACCACCACCAACGGTGGTTTCTCTTTAGCCGCAGTTGCTGCTTCCCAGGACACCTTGGCAACCCTGGACACCGCCAAGGGCTCCTACCAGATCGAGAACTTTGCGCAGGCATTCGGGGCGCAGTTCAAAGGCGGGCGGCGGCCCCTTGCGTTCGGCACCGATCCGGGGGGAGAGGTGGAGCACCGCATCCAGACGCCCGTCTCCGAATTCTCAGGGTATAGCAGCCTCTTGGCTGACGTAAGCGACCCCGTCAGCAACGGCTCCAAAACCCCGCCAAGCCAAAGTTACAACTGAACAGGCTATAGAGCTCCCCCCCTCCCTCCTTGTCATAAATTTTGTATCATTGTTATTGTTGTTATTATTATTATTATTAATTATTATTTAGTTCTATTTTATTTTTTTTTTCTTCCTAATTATTCTCACTGCCATTTATATTTACCTTGATATTTCACAGCGGTTGGCCTGCTAGGCCGAAAGAGAAATGCAATTCGTAGTGTTTTATTTTATTATTTTCCTTTCCTATTTTTGGGGGGGGGGGAGGGGTGTTGGAGAGAATAGATATTTAGTCATTTTTCCCTCCCTTCCTGTTTAGTAGTGTTTTAGAGGCCACTCTGTTAATCGATAGAATCACTTTTAAAAGCAAAAATAGAGTAGCAATGAACTTTTCCCTCCCCTCCCCCACAGTGGGCGCTCATGATGTAGTGAACAGCTTCACAACTGTATGATAACCATGAGATAGCGATGGCAGGGAGTAGCCCAGAATTGAACTAGCAAAAATAAATAAATAAACAAAAAAAATAATAAATTTTTTTTAAAAGGCAGAAAAAAAATCAGATTGTCTGTTACAAGGATTAAAGTATTACTCAGGAAAAAGTGTAAAGGAGAATTTTATCAGAGGGGCAGCAAGAATGCGTCGAAGAGGTGGAAAATTTGCAAATACCAAGAAGCTTTGGGGGGTTTTTTGTTTTGTTTTGTTTTGTTTTTTTTTTCTCGTTTGTTTTTTGGATGATATTTTTATTTTTGTATTCCTCTGTGAATGAGTGCAAAGAATAAGCGACAAAACTGCTGCCTGCTCTACTACACTGACAACACTTTCCACTTAGCTATATAGAGATTATGGTACTTTTATCTCAATGTGAAATGCTCACATTTCTCTTTCAATAAGGGCCATATATATTTATAAGAATATCTATATGTAAAATACCGTATGTAACCTTTCTGGGGATTGACAGGTGATGTTTGGTGGGGAGGGCTCAGAGAGATTTGTGGGGGAGGGGGAGGGGTGGAGGTGAAGGGATGGTCTGTTATGTTCCATGCTCTTTTTCTCCCACCTTTTTTTTTGTCACAAGAGGGCGCTGTATGTATGTATGTGTGTGTGTGGGTAAATGAGTGCCTCTTGGCCTAGACCAGCTCACAGGACTATTTTGTGCCTCTTTCAGACTCTCTCGTCCCTCTCTCCTTTCACCTTCCTCTTTTCCCCGCTCAGAGTCCAGTCTAGCACTTTTCTGAACCCTTTATTTTTCTTCTTTTCTTTTTCGTTTTGACCCATTCTGATCATGCAGAACGTTGTCTCTGAGACTGACATGCTATTTTTTTCAGGAGTCAATGATGAGGAATGGATAGGAGGTGGGCATGAGAGGGTATTATGCCGAGGGGTGGGGGTGGGGGGTGCTGGGGGGAGGGGGTCGGAATGGGTAGCTTTAGCGAGGGGAATATTTGGTGGGTGCGTGTTTGTTTTATGGGGCTATGAAGAGTCCATACATTCTGATGGCATGGTTTAGTGCGAACGGGGCCTTGAGGGTTTAAATGGAGGGTGGGTTTATTTTGTGTGTTGGGGGGAAAGTTTTGTATTTTATTTTTGGAATGTTCATCTTCTGGATGTATGTATGTAGGACAGGCCTAGAATTGACGGGGAGGAGAGTTTTTTTTGTTTGTTTGTTTTATATTCTGTGTTCAATCTGAGGAAACTGTGAGTATCGACCCCCTTTTTAGCAAAACAGTTGGGAGTCTCAGTCCAAGCCTGACAGTCCGTTGAAGTGTGCCACTCCTGAAAACTGTAATTGCTGTGAGGTTCACTTGTGAAGCGATCCCCAAAAACAAAAAGAAGACGAAGAAGAAGAAAAAAAAAAAAGGCAGTACAAAGGTTCCAGACATTTCTCGGTCAAACAAACGTCTTTCGTATGCATGCAGGGTGAAGTATTATCTTCAACTACATTTTTAAGTCATTATGTTTTGTACTGTGTAAGTTATATAAGTATTATTGTGTTTTTGTTTAATTCTCAATCAATAACTGCATTGTCTTCCGCCACCACAGCTGGCCGCTGTTGCTCTGTCCTTAATTTACAGTCGTATTCACTCTTAAAAATAAAGGTGCTAGGTAGGATTCCTTACAACATGCAGTGGACGACCCACTTTTGGTTCCCTAAGTAACCTTTTCAAATGTCTGTTCTTTAAAGAACCACATGTGGAAGAATTATAGCTTTTAAATACATTTTCACGATGTTAAGGAAGCTGTGGATTTTATGATTTTTGGCTTCATTTTAATTGATTTGTATTCAAATATGTGATTGGATTGCATATTTTTAGTCGTACCCATGGAATGGCCACTAGGGGGCGAGCAAAAAGGGGTTAAATACAAACTACATGTTTGACAGAATTGTTAAGATTGTAAGAACTACTTAGGAACCTTTATTTTTAGGAGTGCTTCTTTATCGTTTGTGTTTTTCCCCCTTCAATACTGCTCCTTATGCACTTGCTGATCCTTTAAAGGACGGAAGAAAAATCTGTTCTCGACTACGGACGGATCATGGGGAACGAAAAACTGACCACTAGAGCTGCGCTGTGATTTGTAGCGAACCGGGTTGCTTGTTTATAGCTGGGGTACTCTCTTAAAACAATAACGGGCGTAATAATGATGACGAGGACGTCAATCACTTGAATATGAATCCCATAGCTGACCTCTTCATACCTCATATCACTGATGACACGCGAGCAGGGACAGAGTGGGGCGTGTATGTAGCAGGGATGGTGTGACTTTCTGACATGAAATCCTTTTTTTCCCCCTTCTAGATCAAAACTTTTCTCTGCTTTGGGGGTTTACTTGGCCAGTCTGGAGCGAATGATCTGGCTAGCTTTAAGCTAACCTTCATTTTATGTACAAACGTTCAGCCCAATCTAAAAGGACAGGACAGGAGTTGTGAAGAATACTCCAGGGTTTTTCAGACTTTTGCTGAATAAAATAAGGGTTTTTTGTCTAAACAATAGACAGATGCAGTTGGTGTCTTTTAGGTTAGGTGTGATCAGAAGGTCATGGGTTCCAATCCCAGGACTGTCGTTGGCACCCTCCCTTTTGATATATTAAACATCATGTCTTGGTATGTGGTGGCCACAACCAAGCTAAAGTGGGTGAAGCTCAGAGTGCCCATGCTGACCACTTTCCACTGGTGGAAACGCGTCAAGTGAGCATCAGAGCTACATCATGGAAGAATGGAAGGTCCTAGTCTGATTAAGCATTGCTTTCTTGAGCAACGTGCTGTCTACACACACTTCTCTCCGGGTGCTGTACTGGGGCGACGCTGCTTCAGTCGGGTGAATAAACCCTGGAGTATTTCTTCAACAGGGTTCTAGACTGGGGTTCTTCTGCCTGGACATTTTATTCTGTTCTATTCAACGTGAAATCTGCTTTTATGGACAAAAGTATTGCCCATCACACCAAAAGGGAGCTGTTCTTGATCAAGGAACTGTAAGAACATTGGTGTTGGAACAGGCCTCCTGTAGGAGAAGTTTCATAGACATGCTGTCCCATTAAGAGCCCCACTGCCAGAGGTGGAAAGTGACAATTCTTCAATTCTAATTTTAATGCAACTCAACCTAACTCACCATCTTGATTTACGGTAATACTGCTTTGACAGTAGAGATCGAGAATCCAAAAACTTGATCTCCGAAATGCTTATTGGATATCGTTGGCTTGCATTGGCTAAATTAGCCACATAGAAGTCCTAAGCAAAGTAAAAAATTGTCTCAGATTGCCGTTGCGTTCAAACAGTAAGAGATACAGTAACTATTAAGCTACAGTGTTACTTACGAAGCAGTGTTTTCTTAGGTTAGAAGAAAAATACATTATTTAATTACACACAAAGTAAGAGAAAGTACTGAAGTTATCAGTTTCCACTTCTGGAGGCCACCTTCTGGTCGGCCTGATGAACTAGGTGGATGGCGGATTACAGGGCTGGACGTCTCGTTAACAGTGATAAACGAATCGATCCGTGCTTTTAGTGGCACCCTACCCTGATTTTATTTTATTTTTTCCTGTCTTCACTGAATTTTAGCCTTAAATTTTCACAGAAACATCTTTTACACTCCATTTCCAGGCTGGTAAACCCCTTTAGTGGTCACATTTACACTCCCCTCAATGTGATTCTTTTCCTTTCCCACCATTTATTTTTCTTATTTTTCTTGTTTACATTCAATGTTTAACAACACTACAAATATTTCTTGCCCTTGTTGGATTAGCATGTAATTTTTTTTTATTGGTTTTGTTTTCCAGCCCCCTTTTTGTCACCACACCAAATTTGTAGCTAATGTTCTTTCTTTTTTCACCTGTCTTATTTTGTTACAGATTCTCGTGATCTGATTCACAGGGCTATACCTGTCCATTTGAATTTATTGTTTAGGACAAAATAAAAAAAAAGTACTGTTATCAGTGATTGCGTCTCTGTTCATTAATGGCTTTATGTTGCTCAATTAATGGCAAATTATAGTCTTTTCAGTTATAAAATGTTTATACACATGATAAGCTGTATCGCTTATCAGGTGTTTTCATAGCAGTTTCGTAACTAATTTTGTCATCTACCTGATCAGTAGCTCATGGTGTCTTGTGGTGTTCCAGCTGGTGCTTTGACCTCTGCTATGACGGCTTCATGCAGTTTGTGTGTTGGTGAGTAACTCTTACGTAAGTCCCACTGCCCTTCTGGGCTTTTTATCAGGGTGTAAAAAGGTAAAGGTGAGTGTACACACTGTTTAAACTGATGTACATGGGTTTAACTCTGTCTCTGCCCATTTTTTATCTCTGGACTGCCCAGTTTCCACCCAGCCTCCTCCTCTAATAATTGAAAGAGCTTTCCCAATTGTGCTGTCAGTCCCACAGAGTCCACCAGTTAAACTTCGTACCGTGAAAGGTGATACACCACTATGGAAATACATTTTTTTTTCTTCTGTTGCGAAGTTACCATTAAGGAGATATTTTTTGAACATAAAATATAGGTTAGACTTGTGTTTTAATGGACAAAAGTATTGGAACACCTGACAATGATACCAACAGCGACTTTAATGACATTGCATTCAAATACATAGACTTTAAAATGGAGTTGCCCCCCACCCCCTGGCAGCTATAACAGCTTCTTGGAAGGCTTTCCACAAGATTTTCTTTGGGAATTTGTGCCAATTCATTCTGTAGAGGATTTAGGAGGTGTTGAGGTTTATGAGGATGGGGTTGACGTCAGGGCCTCTGTGTGGGTCCATCAAAATCTTCCACACCAAACAACTCCTGCTTCATCTTGATGGAGCTTGCTTTGGGCACTGGAATACAGTTCTGCTGGAAAAGAAAAGATTGTTCCACAAACTGGGTCAACAGTTTTGGAGGATGTCTTGATTTGCTGATAAAAGATTGTCCTTTATGGGAACCTGGCCCAAACCCTCAAAAACGGGTGTGTCCCAAACTTTTTGCCCATGTAGTGTATATACAGCATCAAGTCTTGGTTAGAGCCCACCAAATATGGTCCA
The DNA here is from genome assembly GCA_037577295.1 of Ladigesia roloffi. Classification (NCBI taxonomy): domain Eukaryota; kingdom Metazoa; phylum Chordata; class Actinopteri; order Characiformes; family Alestidae; genus Ladigesia; species Ladigesia roloffi. The sequence continues at coordinate 5,366,868 of JBBKCR010000027.1, read as the reverse complement.
AAAAAGAACTGATGAAAATAGTTCATGTTGTCTTTGTGCCAGAATACAGTGCATCACGGTAGGAGGAATGGAAGATGATGTCTGGTCTGATTCATCAGTTTTTCTTTCATATCATGTGGTGTTTCCGATGCATGTGCTTTGCTTGCTTGGAGAAGACATATAATGGCACCAGAATGCACTTTGTGATGAAAGCAACAGAGCAGAGGCAGTGTGATACTCTGTACACTGATCTGTTGGGAAACCTTGGATCCTGCATTAATGTGGATGTAACTTAGATGCACCTAGATATGGTTGCAGACTAAGTCCACTCCTATAAAGCATTGGCATTCCTGGCATTTGCTACTTCCTTTTGGATAAAGAGCTTTGCCACTCTGCAAATATTGTTCAGGAATGGTTTGAGGAACTTGACAAAGAGTTTCAAATGTTGTCTTGGTCTTCAAATTCCCCAGATCTGAATCTGACCAGACATCTGTAGGATATGCTGGAAATTAGTCTAATCTTTGGAGACAGCTTACAGGACTTAAGGGATCTGCTACTAATGCCTTGAAGCAGATACCACAGCACATTCAGAGGTCTCATAGGGGCCATGACTCGTAAGAACCGCTTTGGTGGCAAGAGGGGCGCCTGAACAAATGCTTTACAAATATAATCTTGAACCGAACTGTGCAAAATCAGTAAAAAGTATATTGCTCTAAAGTACTAAGATTTGTTTATATATGGTGTATGGAAAGTTATTGAGGAAAGAAAAACTGCTTTAACCAGGAAAACTGATAAAAGTATCATATGGAACCTGAGCCTTTAAGACCCCTCAGTATATTGTCATTAAACAAACAGGTCATTGATGGATAAAGATCTAAACCTCTACAATAATGGACTCTTTAAGGATGATTGGTGGTGTGGGCTTAACCTGCCCTGCCATATACAAACCCATAGTATTTGGCTGCCTGGTCTTCACAATAGAGTTCTGTTAAACCCCAATCAACAGAGATTTCTGAGGGCCTGAGAAGAGTTGTTGAAGCTCATTAGACCGGAACTAAAGTTTACAAAAGGATTTCCTAAGGCTAGGGCCACATTCAGTCCACAGTTTAGCAGGCTGAAATGTATCACCTAGATACATAACATACCATATACAAAAACTCCAGTGGCAGGTATGCATTTACAGGCATTGTAGATAACACCTTAGTTCAAATATCTACCATAAAGAAAACAGGAAGTGTGTACATGGAACAAATACACAAAAAGTCATTTCCTGCTAATGATCATCTGAATGTTCCTGAATGTGTCTTAAAAATAAAGGTTCCTTAATGGTTCTTGGCTTGGATGTGTAGTTTCACTAGAAAAGGAAATTTAAACTGTTATGGAATACCTTAAAGATAGCTTCAATAAACTTGGTGCTAAAAACATCCATTGAAATTTTCATAAAAGAACCTTGGAACGATGTTAAAACAAAACTTGAGCTTTCTTGACATGTTTGGAGAAGAAGCTACATGCTGGCACCAAAACCAGATTCCAGCTATGAAGCATGGCGGTGGGAGTTTGCAAGCTTGATCATTTTTTACTTGCATTCCTAGCTTTGCCCAGGACTGATTAACAGCGGCTGAGTAAGGTTTCAGTTTAGGGAGATTTCCTTTACAGGAGTTTCCACATGTACGTTAGCCAACAATGACCTTCCTTGAAGGATATTGTATGTTCTTTTTCTGTTAAATAAGACCACTTATTTCTTAGTACTTCCTCATATCACGTTCTACAGGTCATTCCAAATGGTTCGCAAAACTTTATCACGACAACAACTGGTTGTAAGAATATAATTAGAGTCTAGACCAGTTGTCAATCTTGTCCATGGGATCTACAATCTGGCAGGGATTAATTCTAACCTGTAAACCCACTCCCCCACCCCAAATAAAGTTTTTGGATGTTAAAAAACCTATATATATACACATACCTTGGACTTCACATTTATGTAGCACAGATGGCAGATTATGACTCATGACTGGAACCAGATCCCACAAGAGGGTAGATCTCCAGGGACCATTGTGCCCATTGCCCTAGAGAATTTTAAGACTGTTTCTTGTCTGCTAATTCAGTATTTTTTGTTCTTTTTCCATTTCAGGACACTCTTGTCAGAGGAACGGTCCCCTTGTGGCATATCTGATTCAGCGGAGAACAATTAGGAACAATTGTGTTCCCTTCACTTCCCCATTATTGCTCATAAGGAATCATGCAACTTCCCTGTGTGTGTGTGTGTGTGTGTGTGTGTGTGTGTGTGTGTGTGTGTGTGTGTGTGTGTGAGAGAGAGAGAGAGAAAAA